>MU224975.1:2109179-2159869 GCA_018584345.1 Thuja plicata | reverse complement strand
TTCCAAGAGAGCCCCAAGAAACATTCGCACCAGGAAAAGAAAAAGGAAATCCTGGGCAAGAAAACCCCCATACAGATATTGGGCAGGTCAGGAGGAATGACGTTCCCCAAACCCACAAGCAGGACAGGCACTTCCAATATAATGTTGGAAGGCCACACCATTGGGTTGGGAACACCGCCACTCCTACTACCCACGTAGATCCTTCTCTGCATCACTTCCCCAGCCGACCGATCCGCACTCCAAACACCATCGCAGGCACTATTCTTCCCAAACTTGAGTGTGCAGACAAAGCACTCAAAGAAAGAGTCTTTCCTGGTCCCGCAGACCCAGGACAGAGCGCTCCAAGGAGAGGACACTCTCAGTCTCACAGAACCAGAATCTTCACCCAGCCAGGGCAAGCAAGTCCTCCAGCATGGCAGGCACCTATCCTGCCAATCAAACCCTCCATTCCTTCCATCAGGCGGCTCCTCATCCTCCTCAATAATCTCTTCATTGCTGATCAGAGATCGACAGGCAGCTGAAACCCTTGTTGGTTTCAAAAGCGGACTCCCGCCCATCGCTCCATCGCTCCCACCCATTACTTTGAAAATTACAACTCTTTGTTGGGACCATGGTTTGAAATGAGCTTGAAATTATTCAAAAGATGTTGTTTATATCCATTCATTGACTTTATGCTCCACCTTGAAAAAAACATAATGACAAGTGTATCAAACTTTCTTTGTGACTCCAGTAAGAAAGTTACCCATGGGGTTCGATCACGAGCTTGTGACACCCATGAAAAACACTGTAAAGCAGAGATCACAAAAATCAAAATGCATATTTTTTTCCATTAAACAACATTGTTATTTGATTTACCACATATGCATAACCTTTATTTTCAATAACACTATTATTTGATTTCATCCTTGAATAGGCACTCTTATATGATAGAAAACTTGAATATCTACTGAATTTGAACATACATCAATAATAACACTATTATAGCTTGGTAGAAACATATAATTGTATCACTGATCCTTTTGTCCTTTAAGAACACACTATTTTCTCATCTCATGTGTCTTCTGTTGAACATGCACATCTTTACTGGAGCTTCCATTAAACATATATCAATGTTTATTTGTTTTCATTCTTGAATAAACATACCTGTATCTTTAACATCATTAAGATGAACTCTTTATATGATGTTAACAGTGTTTGAATTCTGTATATGCATTTTCCAGTCTGATGACACTGCAATTTAGATCTTTTGTGTATGCATGTTACTTTATAACATCATTGTTGTTATTCCTCTTCTCCATAATATGCACTATCATTTGATTTCCATATATGCATATTCATTTGATAATAACTAAATGACACTTTTGGTTAGAATATACTTTGTTTTCTTCATTTATAACAGTAATCCTCTTGTTCAAACAACATTACAATTGATCTTCATTTGTGAAAAATTGAATAACAGTGTTACCTTATCATTTTATTGCAAGAAGAAATTCATCTTGATCTTTGCACATCTTCTATTTTTGCACATACATCTTCCATTCAAATTTTGGAGCATCCTTTCATTGCATTGAACTACAACAACATGTATCAACCTTGTACCAAATGTTATGAACTACATACCTTTTTCTTCTGCATCTTCCAATCCTTGAACTTATGAATTCCTAGCATCTTTTTTCATTTTTGATAATGCATCTTATGAGGTTCGAGCATGGGATCGTGATACTCACTACACTTTTCTTTGTAATTTTCTACTAGTGAACACATAGATCATATTTCTTTCTGCATCTGAATACACTTCTGCTTATTCTATTTGCAAACATCACCAAATCCAACATGTTAGGTTAGTGAACATGACCAACTGGTAATTTTTGTGTGTGAGTGCCATGTGTAATGACATTCATGCATGAATGTTGGTTGATTGATTGTGTTCACTATCCTAATACTACCTTGTTGTTCGGAGAAAGGTTTCTAAGCTACGGGAACTCATTCCCTTCAATTTAGATTTTTTATTTTACAAACAACAACTTTTGTATAATGCAAAATGACAACCATAGATAGTAAAAGGTTTCATGGAGGCATGTCCCTTTGATATTGTTATTCTGTTGATGTAGATTCATACTTTTCTATTATATATATTATTGGTAGATGTACAATTTTGAAAGTTTGATTGTTGTATGTTGTTTTAGGTTTCCATTGAATTGCTTAGATCCAATTTGGATCTAACACCTTTTCTTTCCATGATTCAAGACAGGACCCTGTGACCTAGATGCAGGACATGATGGACTGACAAAGACATGAATTTTGGACAAAGCAGACAACAAGGTCCCATATCACAGAGTTGACTTCTAGAATACAATGTGTAGACCCCTACTCATGCTTCTATCATGTTTTTTTTTCTGTAATTTCCTCTAAGTTCCAATATGAAAGATGTAATATGGAAAGCACATTTGTTTATTACATTTAGTTTGAATGCACAATATAATGATCAATTATGAATTTGAAAATTGGAATATGATCAATAATTTTTTTTAAGCAAAATTGCATAGCCACTATATATTTAAATTATGAGAATTATTACACTGCTTTGAAAGGAGCTCAGAAGGGAAAGAAGTAGGGAAGAAAACACCCCATCCCAGCCACGAATGTGAAAACTAGAGTATTACAATATAGTCCATTCAGACGAGAATTACAACCAAAATGTATCAACCTTAAAACATCTTAGGACTGAGAATGGAAAAGAGTAACTGAGTTACTGGAATCATATATGCTAACAAAATCTGCGTTCAAAACTACCCAAGCCAAAACATCAAAAAAGCCAGAATCTAGGAAGCTAAAAACTTTGGCTTGCACCAAGCTAGAAAAGTTACCTTCGACCAGATATTAATAGGAAAACCCTATATACATGAGATGAATAAAAAAATGATGCAAAAAAATGTGAAAAAAGATCTAGTTATTGTGTCAAATACCTTTACCCTTTCTTGAAACACGTTCATTTTTGGATGACCGTGATGAATTTGCCGACGGTGAATGTGGGGTAAGAGGTGGGGAAGAGGCCATCACACAAAAATTATCCATGTAGGGGAGTATCAAAGACAAGTTATCAAACAAGAGGAAAGCATTGGTGATGATGCCACTCGGAAGAAGGTCCATAAATTTGATGATTTCCCTCCTAATGAATATGATCAATACTTAGAGTATAATGTAACTGATATTATGAATCCAATAGTAATGTATTTCATCTTCATTAGTTGAACAGTTATGTTAAAGAGGTGTACCTTCATGCAATTTTTTATTATTTATGATTATCATACTGCATGTGTAAAATTAGGGTAACAGAGACGATCATGAATTAATTGGTCTTTGAGATTTTCAAAGAGTTAAAGAAAGATAGAGGTATTGCAATAGAAATAATGTATTATTTCTTTGTGCTACAAATGTTTTGGATAGGGAACAATTCGCAGATCAAGGAACAAAGGAAGGAATGAGATATTGAGATGCATCAAAGCCTTGTGAACCTAATTTTAGTTTGCAAAGAAGATAGAGGAATGTTTTGCATGGAAAAATTAAAACCAAACGTGAAGGTGAAGGTGATTTGGAATAGTTTCAAGATCAATCATAAAGAAAGCACTCAGAGAGTGAATAGTTTGTTCAAGAGGACTTAGAACTTTTTCTTCGTCGAAAGTATGGTTTAGGAGCTCCTCATTCCATGAAGAGAATTCTTGAAGGCTGAATAAGTCTTGATGTTTCATTATTCTCTTAAAGTATTTTGAGTTATTTGGTATGTATTAAAAGTCACTACGTGAGTCAATATTCAAGTTTTATTTAGTCAAGTCATAAAAGTTACATCATAAATTACAAAAAGATGTAAAAAATGGAAAAACAAATGATGTAAACTTTGAAGGTTACGTGTCTTGGGTTGTTAAAAAATAGTTATAAATTGAAAAGCATGTTTAAATTCCTATAAAGGCCTTTTAACCAATGGAGAAGGCGTGGGTGATTGGATTAATAGGATAGATAAACAAAATCCTCTATTTTTGGAATATTTCTATAGAAAAAACATTATTTTCAAATCTTGTACGATCTTTTGAGGGTTCATATGTAGCGTTAAATATTTAAGTGTTATTCTAACCAATCATATTTCATATCTAATTTGTTTCATTTAATTTTTTTCAGCTTTAAGCGAGTTCTTGTGTTTTTTTTCAAAATTGTAATTTCCCTGCCACCCGTGACTAGCAATTTGTTGTTGTTTCACTTCGTGTTCAATTGTATATTAATATTATGAAATAAACTCTATTAAAAGTTGAATAAGGGTGCATATACTTTACTTTGGTACAAGTTTGAGGATTTTACATGGAGTATGGAGGGATTTTAAAGGCCCCTTTATAAATTTTGCTTGTAACTCTTCCTAGGGTTACCTGTTCTAGTAAAACCCTAATAACTTTTGTTTTAATTGTTGGATCTGGCTCTAAATTGGAAAAAATTTCTAGAACTATGTAACCTACATTTTTACTAGATAGATTGTCTTCATGATCATTTTGTGGAATTTATTATTGACTATTTGTTACAGTTTATAGTGAGAGTCAGGCTGGTAATGGCAGTAACAATGAATCTTCTTGATCTAACAACAAATCCAATACTTGTAATTGATTTTGGTGTGTGTAATGGATGAAATAATATTTATACAACCCCTCCTTGAGTTGCATAAAAGTTTGTAAAAGACAACCCTTTTTGTTTCTTACTATTCTAAGAGTCCAAGGATCATAATTTCCTTTGTGTCCATGTTACGCTTATGGATTATCCTTGTGGTGGTTTGAAGGCCTTTGCAAGTCTGAACATTTGATGGAGTGTTAATTAACCTTTAAAAATTTTGAGTCCACCTAGAGGCCTCTACATCATTGTGGTATCAGACCCCAGAAACTGTCTAGGATAGTGAGTTTGAGGTTGTGTGGTTTTGAGGTTTGTGCAAGTTATGTGAGAACCTAGTTGTTGCCGAGAGAAGGAAGAGAGGGTACAAAAATTTGAGAGAAAGTGGAAACAAGGAGACACTTGATGGGATCATCCAAAATATGGAGGTATTAAGAAGACATTTACGCATAGAGGAATAAATAAAAAAGAGAAAGAGGCAAGAGAAATTTGACAAATAGATAGCAACATTGAAGCAAGAGGCGAGAAGATTGAACTTAAAGTTCTAGGAGATGAACAAATTATTTGAGGCTGAGTTAGAGAACTTGTATACACAAACAAAAAGTTGGCACTTGAATATTAAGAAAAGAGTTCCATTGTCCATAAAGAAGATAGTCAATAGAAGAAAGAAAATGAGGATAGAAGAGGAAGATACATTTGAAGATGCACAAGAAGAATTCATAGATGAAGAAGACAAAGATGTCTCAGCCCTATCCAAGAATGAAGATAAAGATATCAAAAAGACAAAAGACCTGATATCAGAGGAAATTGATATGGAGTTGGTGTCAATATTGAATGAAGAGATGATTGTGAATGAATTGGTCTTGGAGATTTACAAAGAGTTAAAGAAAGATGGAGGTATTGCAATAGAGAAAATTTATTATTTCTTTTCCGTACTATTGTTTTGGATTGTGAACAATTTGTAGATCAAGAGACAAAGGGAGCAACAAGATATTGAGATGCATCAAACCATAGTGAAACTAATTTTAGTTCGCAAGCAAGATAGAGGATTGATTTGCATGGAAAAATTCAAACTAAAGGTGAAGATAAAGGTGATTTGGAGCAGTTTCAAGATCAATGAGAGGCAAAGCACTTAGAGAGTGAAGATCCTATTCGAGAGAACTTGGAACTCTTTCTTTTTCAAGAGTATGTTTTAGGAGCTCTTGATTCCATGAGGAAAAGTCTTGAAGGTTGGATAAATATTCATGTTTTTTTATTCTCTTAAAGTATTTTGAACTATTTTACATGTATTAAAAGTCACTAGGAGGGTCAATATTTGATGTATATTTAGTCAAGTCGTAGAAGTTGTCACAAATTGCAAAAAGATGTAAAAATTTGAAAAATTAATGTAAACATGGAAGGTTAAGGGTTTTGGGGCATTCAAAAATAGTTAGAAATTGAAAGTACATGTTGAAATGCCTATAAAATGCTTTCTAACCAATGGAGAAGGTGTGGGTGATTAGATTAATAAGATAAATTAATAAAAACCTTTATTTTTGGCTTTGTTCTACATAAAAGTTAGCAATTTCTAGGTCTTGTATCACTCTATATGGTTTTATATGTAGGTTTAAATGTTTTTAAGTGTTATTTTAACCAATAAAGTTTCATCTCTAATTCATGCAATTTGGTTCATCTTTGAGCAAGTTTGTTTGTTTGTTTGTTTTTTTGTTTTTTTTTAAAACTATCATTTCCCTACCACCTGTGACTAGCAATTTGTTGTTATTTCACTTGGTGTTGAATTGTATGTTGATATTTTGCAATAAACTCTACTGAAAGTTGAATAAGGGTTAGTCTTTTTTACTTTGGTACAAGTTTGAGAAGTTTTTATGGATTATGGAGGGATTTTGAAGGCCATTTAAATATCGCCTGTAACCCTTAGTAGGGTTACCCATTCTAGTAAACCCTCATAATATTTGTTTTAATTGTTGGATCTTGCTCTAAATTTGAGGATAATTCTATAACTATGTAACCTATAATTTGAACAGATTGATTGGCTTCATGATTATGTTTGTGGAAGTTATTAATAACTATTTTTATAAATTTTAATGAAAATTATACCAGTAATTAGAGTAACAATCAATTTTTGTTGATCTAACAACAAATCCAATACTTGTAATTAATTTATGTGTTTGTAATGGATGCAAGAATATTTAGATGTACCCCTCCTTGAGTTGCACAAAATTTGGAAAAAAGAACCCTTTGTGTTCCTTACTATTCCAATAATCCAAGGATGATAGTTTCTTTTGGGTCCATGCTACGCTTATAGATTAGCCTTGTTGTGGTTTGGATGCCTTTGTAAAATTGAATTTTTGATGGAGTTTTAATGAGCCTTGATGGATTTGGAATCTACCTATAGGCTTCTAAATCATAGTTGTATCATAGCCCAGAAAAGGTTTGTGTTAGTGATTTTGAGATTGTCTAGTTTTGTATTTTTACTTTGTGGTTTGTGGAGGTTATGTGAGAACATGGTTTCTTCCAAGAGAAGGTGGAGAGACAGGAGAAAGTTGAGAGAAATTTGAAGCAAGGAGAGACTAGCTGGGACCATCTAAAATATGGAGGTATTAAGAAGATATTTGCATGTAGAAGAATAAATAAAGAAAATAAAGAGGCAAGATAAATTTGACAAAGAGATAGAAGAATTGAAGAAAAGGGTGAGAATAGTGAACTTAAAGTTCCAGGAGATGCACAAAATAATTGAGGCTGAATTAGAGAAGTTGTATAGACAAACAACAAGTTGGCACTTGAAAATTAAGAAAAGACTTCCATGGCCAGTAAAGAAGATAGTCAAGATAAGAAAGAAAATGAAGATAGCCGAGGAAGAGGCCTTCAAAGATGAAAAAGCATGAAGATGAAGATATCATAGAGATAAAGGACCTCATCTTAGAGGGAACTGATATTGAGGTTGTGTCAAGGTTGGATGAAGAGATGATTGTGAATGAATTTGGTCTTGGAGATTTACAAAGAGTTAAAGAAAGATGGAGGTATTTCTAATGTAGGAGCATCTTGGTTCATTGGCAATCCTCCACAACCAAAATGATGTTTGTTTGTTTTTTTCTCTGTCGCTCAGGTTCTGTTGCTCGGGCATGCTTGTTTTCTGTTGCTTGGTCATGCTTTATCGACATGTTTCCTATTACTTGGGTTTCTCTTCTGACACTCAAGTTTTTATCCCTGTTTCTCGGTCATGCTTGTCTCTATCGCTCAAGTTGGTATTTTGTTGCTCGATTATTCTCTTACCGACGGTTACTGATTTTTCAATGATCTCCCACCTGAGATACTTATTTTGGGAGTTGGATCTTTTTTTGACTTCTTCATTTAATTTTTTTTGCTCAATTGATTTGAGGTCTCTCATTGAGATTTGTGTGGACCTAAATCTAGGTCTCTCCTATGGATTTGAGCATCGACCTCTTTGGTGGAATCTTGTATATATTCTTTTATATGTTCTTAGTTTAGGTATCATTCTTAGACAAAGAAAGCAAATGTTTAGATATTGAGATAGAAGGTCTATGATCTCTGTTGTATGAAGATCTTATTGTAATTAATTGAATATATGGTCAAAATATTGAATGCCTTACAACCCGGCATGTAATGAGTTTGATCAAGTTAATATAAAGGATATCTGTTGTTTCTTCTCTCACTATGTTGTTTGGCTTCCACATTGGTTCTTCAAGGTGGTTTGGTATTTGGGAGTGCCTTAAGCCCCTTCTCCTTCCCCTCCTTGTGTCAGGTGGTGTCAGAGTGTGGTGAGATCTAAGTTCCTTCTTTAAACCCTAACCCTAGTTGATATTTTTGTGGGGTAGTGGATTACGATCTGGCCTACAATTGCAGAGGAATTCAAGATGGTTTGCGGGAGAGGAAATGCAGATCTAGGTCTAGCTGATAGGCTTCGATAGATGGCTGCTAGATTGGAAGTTGTTGAGATAGCCCAACACAGAGGAAGACATCTTGAGGATGTTAGTGATGATGAAATTGAACAGGTTCAAGGTGAAATTGCACCTGCACCTATGATGAATTAGGAAGAAGAGCGATTCTCGAGAGCTTTGACAAGTTTGAAATCCAAACCTCAGTTTAATCCTACTGAGTATAGTGGAAATTCAGATTCTGATGAGCTAATTGACTGGATAACAAAGATGGAAAAATATTTCAAATATGAAAATGTGGCAAAAGTTAAGAAGGTGAAGATTGCAAGCACAAAATTGAAAGGACATGCATCCCTATGGTGGGAACATCTGCAATTGGATCAGAAGAAGAAGGGTAAAGACAAAATCAAGGTATGGGATAACATGGTAAACAAACTAAAAGGAAAGTTTCTACCTTGTGATCATCAAATTAACCTAATCCAGCGAATGCAAAGGTTGAAGCAGAAAGACAAATCTGTGAAAGACTATACTGAAGAATTCTACAGATTGGACATTAGATCTGGACATGTTGAAGATGAAGTGGAAAGAGTAGAAAGATACCTAAATATCTTGAGAAGTTATATAAAAGATGAAATTAGCTTGTTTAAGATAGAAAGCATTGAGGAGGCATACCAATTTGCCATAAAATCTGAGGAAAAGTTGAACAAAAGATATGAACAAAGCCAAAGAGGAAGACATGGTAGATTCCCTAGAGGAAGAGATAGATCTCATGGTGAGAATAGTAGATCTAAACCAGACAAGTAAGTTTTAGACACATCTCAAGACAAAGGAAATACTGAATGGAAAGGTGGAAATTCATACCGAGGAAGAGGTAATTACTCTAGAGGTTGTTATAGAAGAAATGGATTCCAAGTTACTTGTTACAACTGTGGTGAACAAGGACATAAATCCTTTGAATGAACATATGCAAGAAAAAAAGGTAGTAGTAGCAGAAATGCATTAGTGCAAGAGGAGTCACCAAATTAAGCTGATAAGGAAGGAAATTTCATGATCCAAAGGATAGTATAGAGTGAAAAGGATAAGAAAGATCCGATCAAGAAAAGTTTGTTCAAGACCAGATGTAGACCTGCAGACAAAGTTTGGAAAGCGATTTTTGAAAGTGGAAGCTCGGAGAATCTAGATCCTAAGGAAATGGTTGCAAATTTGCAGTTGGAGAGGATGAAACACCCAAAACCCTATAAAATCTCATGGATCAAGGATGATCATACATTAATGGTGAGTGAACAATGTTTTGTGAATCTGAAAATTAGAAAGTATTTTGATAAGGTGTTGTGTGATATTATGCCTATGGATTGTTGTCATATTTTGTTGGGTAGACCTTGGAAATATGGTAGACATGCTATACATGATGGAAGATTGAATAGATACTCTATTTGGGTTGATGGTAAGAAGAAAGTTTTTTTATCTTTGGTTGAAGAATCTATTGGTGAGATAAGTACATCTGTGAAATTTTTTCTGATTAAGTTAGACAATTTGTTAAAGATTTGAAAAGAAATGATATATGTTATGCTTTGATTCGTAACAATCTGAGTAAGAATACAGAGGATGACATTCCTGCAGAAGTTGAGAAGTTACTGACTGAGTACAAGGAGATAATGTACGTGATGGTTTGCCACTAATGAGAGATATCAATCATTGTATGGATCTAATTCTTGGAGCTAGTTTACCAAACAGAGCACCACATCAATTAACACCTACCAAAAATGAAGAGCTTAATAGACAAGTTCATGAATTGTTGAACAAAGGTTTGATCCGAGAGAGTCTAATTCCATGTGTAGTACCTATTGTGTTGGCACCTAAAAAGAATGGAGAATGGAAAATGTGCACTGATTCTAGAGCAATTAATAAGATCGTAGTGAATTATAGGTTTCCTATACTGAGAATGGATGACATGATGGATTGTTTGAGTGGAGAAAGATATTTTACCAAAATTGATTTGAAAATGGATATCATCATATCAGAATCAGAGAAGGAGATGAATGGAAGAATTATTTCAAGACAAAAGAAGGTTTGTATGAGTGGTTGGTTATGCCCTTTGGTTTAACTAATGCACCAAGTACATTTATGAGATTAATGAATGAAGTTCTGAAGAAATTCTTGAATAAGTGTGTGATTGTATATTTGGATGATATTCTGATATTCAGTAAGACTAGAGAAGATAATTTGATGCATATAAGGCAAGTATTGCAGAGATTGAAAGAATAAAAGTTGTTGATAAATCTGAAGATGTTTTCCTTCATGAAAGAAGAACTTGTGTATTTGGGTTTTATGATTTCAGCTGATGGTTTGAAGATGGATCTAGAGAAGGTTGAAGCTATACTGAGTTGGCCTACACCTGAAAATGTCACTAAGGTAAGATAATTTCATGGATTGGCAAATTTTTTACAGGAAGTTTATAAGAAATTTTAGTTCTATGTGTAATGCTATGACTGAGACAATGAGAGGAGAAAAAAGAGAATTCAATTGGACACATGGAGCTGATAAGAGTTTTAAAGCTTTGAAGCTGAAGGTTGCTAAATTACTTGTGTTAACCTTATCTGATTTCAATAAGGTATTTCAAGTTGAATGTGATGCAAGTGGAGGTGCAATTGCAGTTGTGTTAACTCAAGAAGGTAAACATGTTGCTTTCTTAAGTGGAAAGTTGAATGATGCAAAAAGGAAATATTTTGTCTATGATTAGGAGTTCTATGCTATTGTGAAAGCTATGAAGAAGTGGAGACATTATTTGATGCCAAATGAATTTGTGTTGTATACTGATCATAAGGCTTTACAATATTTGGGTAGTCAAAATAAGTTGAATCAGAGACATATGAAATGTGTAGAGTATTTGCAGAGCTTTACATTTGTGATTAAGTATAAGATTGGAGTTTCTAATAGAGTTATTGATGCATTAAGTAGAAGAAGATCTTTGTAAACTGAAATGAGAATTAAAGTTCTTGGTTTTGATGACATGAAGAATTTGAATGAAAGTGATCCTAATTTTTCAGAGTAGTGGAGAGTGTGCAGAGCACCTAATTCAAATCAATCAAGTAAGTATGAAGATTATTTCATTTAGGAAGATATGTTGGTCAAAGGTATTCATTTGTGTATACCAAGAGGTTCAATGAGAACTAATTTGATAGAAGAGAAACATAGTAGTGGATTGGCTAGACACTTTGGTATTGATAAGACATTGAGTTTACTGAAGGAGAGGTATTTTTGGCCCCATTTGTATAAGGATGTTCAAAAATTTGTGAGAATTTGTGGATTTTGTCAAGTTGAAAAAGGAGTGAGTCAGAATATTGGTTTGTATACACCTCTTACTAATCCTGAGAAACCTTGGAGTGATATCAACATGGATTTTGTTCTTGGCTTACTGAGGACAACAAGAGGTAATGATTCCATATTTGTTGCTGTGGATAGATTTTATAAGATGACACATTTCATACCATGTAAGAAAATATCTAATGCAGTACACATAGCAGATATTTTCTATAAGGAAATTGTCAGATTGCATGGATTACCGAAGAGTGTCATCTTTGACCAAGACAGTAAGTTTGATAGCTATTTTTGGAGAACACTTTGGAAGAAGTTGGATACTGAGTTGAAGTTTAGTTCTACATTTCATCCACAGACTGATGGACAAATAGAAGTTGTAAACCGAAGTTTGGGTAATTTATTGAGATGCCTAGTTGCAGAAACACCAAGCAATTGGGATTTTATGTTGGCACAAGAAAAATTTGCATACAACAGTTCAGTGAATAGAAGTACTAGAAAGACACCTTTTGATATTGTTCATGGCAGACAACCAAGAGGTATATCATACTTCAGAGATATTGTTGGATAAGAGAAAAGAAGTGATGAAGCAGAAGAATTTGTTGATTTCATGAAGACATTGCATGAAGATGTAAAACAGAAGCTGGAGAAAAGCAATCAAAAATACAAAGATAGTGCAGATAGATCAAGAAGACATAAAACATTTGAAGTTGGTGATGTTGTAATGGTTCATTTGAAGAAAGGAAGATTTCCTATTGGAACATAAGGTAAACTAAAGATGAATAAATTTGGTCCTTGCAAAACACTGAGAAGATTTGATAGTAGAAATGCTTATGAAGTGGAATTACCTGATGACATGGATATATCACCTATATTCAATATTTTAGATTTGTATGAATATCATGAACCTGATGAAGAAGTGACAGTACCAAGTGATTATCCTAAGAAGAAGCTAGAGGAATTTGAAAAGATTCTAAAACAAAGAATTGGTAGAAGCACAAGAGGAAAAGAATACATGGAGTATCTAGTGAAGTGGAAGAACAAATCGATTGAGGACTCATCTTGGATTTTTCAATCTAAGTTGGATTCATTTCAGGTTGGACCTGATAAATGATTTGGAGAATCATTTCTTGTAACCCCAAGTGACTGATGCAGGAGCATCTTGGGTCATTGGCAATCCTGTATAGCCAAAAAAATATTTTTTAATTTGTTCTCTGTCACTCAGGTTCTGTTGCTCAGGCATGCTTGTTTTTTGTTGCTCGGTCATGCTTTACCAACAGTTTTCCTATTGCTCAGGTTTCTCTTTTGACGCTTAGGTTTTGTTCCTTATTTCTCGGTCATGCTTGTCTCTATCGTTCGGGTTGGTCTTCTGTTGCTTGGTTATGCTCTTACCAACAGTTACTAATTTTTGGTGATCTGAGATGCTTATTTTGGGAGTTGGATCTTTGACCGACTTCTTCATTTAATTTCTATTGCTGAATTGATTTGGGGTCTATCATTAGGATCTGTGTGGACCTAAATCTTAGTCTCTCCTATGGATTTTAGTGCTGACCTCTTTGGTGGACTCTTGTATATATACTTTTATATGTTCTTAATTTAGGTATTAGTCTTAGAGAAAGAATGAAAATGTTTAGATATTGAGATCGAAGGTTTGTGATCTCTGTTGTATGAATATCTTATTGTAATTCATTGAATATATGGCTGAAACCAAGAAGTCCTTACAACTCGAAATGTAATGTGTTTGATCAAGTTCTGATTAAGTAAAAATAGGTTTTACAAGGACCCAAAACCTTTACAAAGTAATAAAGTTCCGCAGGTTTTACAAGGACTTGAAACCTAAAGAGTTAAAAACATATGTTCAACAAAGAGCAAAAAATAGCTGTGCCCAAGCACCCAAAAAGGAAAATAAATAGGAAAACAAGGAACTAAACCAAAAGAGGTCCCACAGATACAACATTAAAAACAAGGACAAATAAACCTCCCAAAGGGACAGAAAATAGGACAGCTATAGTCCATGCACTAGTTCCTCCACTTCAATGATCATAATTTGCATATTGATGACTAAACTCTTGAGGTCCATAGTGTCTTTGTCCTCCTTAGGACTATTCTTCTTAGTACTAGCTCTGACCTACATGATCTCGGGCCAATTCCCTCTTTAATCTCATTGCTTTACTTCTCTTTGTTATCCCTATCCATTTTGTCCATCAGAAGCTGCGCATGGCCACAGTAAGCCTTGAGACTAATAAGGTTCATGATCTGCACATCATTACTCTCTTTCTCAGCCTTGTCTTGGATGTCTTTGATTTTTCTCTCCATTATCCCCACTTTATTAACAAATTCTGTCTGGGCTTTAGAATTCCCTACCACTTCTTTCATTTCATTCAGACAAACAACCACTGATTTTTCCCCAATACCCATACTATTAAGAATATTTATCTCAGCCTTTATAATATCAACTTGTTTTTTTAGATTATTCTGATCATTAATCAAATTGCTTACCAGACCAGTGAAACCCACAATGCAATCTTTGTTGTCCGTAGAGAAATAGTGCTCCCCTGTGTCCATATTGTCATGAAAATCACATTCCTTATGCCTAGAATCTTCATCAGTTCTGTTATTCTTTTCATCTTATATATTTTCTTCTTCCTGCTTCTTCTCTTTAATTTTCTCCCTAAGACTGATATCATCAATACCCTCTTCTTTTCTCTCCTCCATGTTCTCCCCTTTTTCATTGTCCTCCATGTTCTCCTCTATTTTTTCCTTTAAATCTTCCTTGTCGGAAGTAACATTAATTCTCCTCTTGCTAGAGTGGCTAATCTTACAGGTAATTTTAACTTTCTCCTTACCCTCCCTGCGTTTCCTTTTTTTATCCTCCTTTTTCTCCTCCTCAATATCCGTCTTTGTTTTTGACTCCTCATTCTGAATCTTCCTCTTTTTTATCTTTTTACCCTTTTTCTTTCTGCTTCCCTCCCCAATCAACTCATCACTATCCTTCTTTGTTTCTGACCCTTCAGAGTAGGGTTTCTTCTAGGTTTTTGAAACACCATTTCTATTAGATTGAGGGGTTTTAAACCCTTTGGACTCCTCTTCACTTTCTATTTTTTCCCCATACATACTATTGTCTTCATCCCCATCAGTCTCTTCTTCCTCCTTCAAGATATTCTTTCCCAACAACTTTTCCACTTTCTTAGATTTCAGCACCTCATATATGAGAAGCATAAGCCCTTGGTGGGATGCATGATCCCCTTTCGGGTCTTTCCGTAAGCTGGATTTGGTCAAGTTAATATAATGGATATCTATTTTTTCTTCTCTCACTATGTTGTTTGGCTTCTACATTGGTTCTGCAAGGTGGTTTGGTATTTGGGAGTGCCTTAGGCCCCTTCTCCTTCCCCTCCTTGCTTCAATTTCAATAGAGACAATGCATTATCTATTTGTGGTACTAATGTTTTGGACATGGAACAATTTACAGATCAAGGGACAAAGGGAGGAACAAGATATTTAGATTGAACAAAGTATAGTGAACCTAATTTTAGTTCGGAAGCAAGATAGAGGACTGATTTTTCAAGGAATAATTCAAACCAAAGATGAAGATGAAAGTGATTTGGAGTAGTTTAAAGATCAATCAGAAGAAAATCACTCAGAGAGTGAAGATTCAGTTCAAGAGGACTTGGAACATTTTCTTGGTAGGGAGTATTATTTAGGATCTCCTGATTCCATGAAGCAAAGTCTTGAAGGATGAATAAATATTGATGTTTCGTTATTCTCTTAAATTATTTTGAGTTATTTTACATGCATTAAAAGTCACTAGTAGGGTCAATATTCGAGGTTATTGAGGCAAGTTGTAAAAGTTGTCACAAATTGGAAAAAGATGTAGAAATTAGAAAAAATGATGTAAACCTGGAAGGTTAAGGGTCTTGGGTCATTCAAAATAGTTAGAAAATAAAAATACATGTTTAAATGCCTATAAGAGGCCTTGTAGTTGTAACCAATGGAGAAGGGGTGGGTGATTAGAGTAATGAGATTGATTAATAAAAAGCTCTTTTTTGGCATATTTCTATAGAAACATCATTGTTTCTAGGTCTTCTATAGCTCTATATAGGTTCATATGCAGGTTTAAATGTATGTAAGTGTTATCTTAACCAATCACCTTCTATCTTTAATTTGTTTCATGCAATTTGGTTCATATTTGAGCAAGTTCTTGTGTTTGTTTTTTAAAACTATCATTTCCCTGCCACCTGTGACTGACAATTTATTGTTATTTCACTTAGTGTTGAATTGTATATTAATATTTTGCGATAAAATATATTTTAAGTTGAAGAATGGTGAATCTAATTTATTTTGTTACAATTTTGAGGATTTTTCATGGACTATGGAGAGATTTTGAAGGTCATATTTAAAATATGCCTATAACCCTTAATAGGGTTACCCATTCTGGTAAAACTCTCATAACTATTGTTTTAGTCATTGGATCTGGCTCTAAATTGGAGGAAATTTTTTTAACTATGTATCTTATAAAAGGGCCTGAGGGATTGGCTTCATAATATTTTTTCTGGAATTTACTAAAGACTATTTATTATAGTTTATAGTGAAAATCATACCAGTAATGGCAGTAACAACGAATGTGTGTTTATCTAACAAAAAATCCAATACTAGTATTTGATTTTTGTATGTGTAATGGATAAAGAATATTTATACAACCCATACTTGAGTTGTAAAATAGTTGGAAAATATAACCCTTTGTGTTCCTTACTGCTCAAAGACTTCGAGGATCAGAGTTTCTTTTGGATCCATGTTACCCTTATGGATTAGCCTTGTGGTGGTTTGAAGGCCTTTCCAATTCTTAGCCTTTGATGGAGTGTTAATGAACCTTGGTGGGTTTGGAATCCTCTTAGAGGCCTATGCATTATTGTGTAATGTTATTGGTGTATCCATTGCGCATCTTATGGCTACAAGTGATTGGGTAAAATTATAGAGTTGTTTCACAATATAGGTCAAATAAATAGATTTGATAGAGAGGTGTTTTGTTTAGAAAATTTCAAATAAAACCATATGTTGCATAAATTATAGTATATTTTTTACTTCAAATAAATGGTCAAAATGGTTTTGACAGATTGTACAAAATGTAAAACAAAATTCAAAAAAAGGGGCCCAAGTGTTTCCCTAGAAACTTGCCCAAACAATGAGTTCAATTGAAATCTTTGGTCAACTAGTAGTCACACTCTTCTGTGCATGCAATGGTGAGCCAATAGTAGATTTTATTTTACCCTTAAAAATGCTCAAAATAAGTACATCACGAAAATAGCCATTTTCCTTGCACACATGTTTTTCCTCATAAAACACCCCCATTCAAAAAAAAAAATAGTAATCATACTAAGTTATGATATTGTTATCAGGAATCAACTATCTAGTTTTTTTAGTCAAACTCATTGCCCATGTTCCATGAGTAGTAGTTAACAAGAATTTATCTCTCATGAGAATAAATGGAAGACTTAGCACTGAATAAATCTTGTAGCACACACACATGGTTTTTCTATTAGGTTATACCATGGAGTTTGTATCATATAAATTGTGATGCTCTTGTTCTTCATATGTGATCATTTGTGCTCTTTCAATAGCTTTCCAGACATGATATTAGCAGATGTGACATTTTCAATCGAGGTCTCTTTCACTAGTTGATTTAGATTTTTTTCTTAGTACTAACCCTTTATATGTGTTGTGTCTTTTGTCTTTTCTCTTAATTTCATTTTTACTTGGTTTTTGTGCCCTTGTCCATAGATGTGGAGTTAAAATACTTGGTTTGGGGGCTTACATCATTGGATTTAGTGTTGTCTTATATCTTTTGTACTTCTCATATCATATCTCCCCCTCTCTCATCATTCTTATTTCTCTTCCTTTACTGTGATCACGAGCTTGTCTCATACTCCTACCACTAGCGGATGGTAAATTTAGCATCTTAAAAAGAATTCACTTAATTGGTGCTTATTTTGGGACCATTTTTATCCCACTTTAGTTTTTTTTTATGATAGGACCTCATATTATACCCAAATAAATACTTAATTCAGATATAGGTCCTCTTTCTCCTTCAATATTTCTTGAGCTTGAGATTGTATCTCTTTTCTATGCATATTTTCCCATTTTCCATCTATTCACATGATTCATATTCCACCTAGGTCCTTGACATGCTTCAAGATTTTTCCTGATTTCCTAGTAAATTGATATTTTCAAACCTCCTTCTTGGCACACAACCCTAGGTCCTAGACAAAATTTGCATGGACAAGGTCAACTCAAGTCAGCCTTGTCCTGTACAAGGTCAACCCAAGTTGGCCTTGGCCTAGGTATTTTCATTTTAGTGGGTTTTAGGCCCGATGTGGGAGTATTTCTCCTAGATACTTAATTGAGGTCGGCTTGCAGAACCTGAGCCCCAAAATGTGTATAAAAGGAGATCAATTTCTCTCATTTTGATATTTATAAGACATATACATGATTTTCATGCAAGCATTATTAAGCATGCTATTGTACATTCAAGACATTCAAGTGCAAGAAAAAACCCATTGAAGGCAATCATCATCAAGCATATAAGGCATTTCCTTTCATTGGTATAGCTCTTTTCCCCATTGAAGGACAAGCAAAGGAGTTTGAT
This sequence comes from Thuja plicata, assembly GCA_018584345.1. Lineage (NCBI taxonomy): Eukaryota > Viridiplantae > Streptophyta > Pinopsida > Cupressales > Cupressaceae > Thuja > Thuja plicata. The sequence goes on along the minus strand of MU224975.1, from coordinate 2,141,374 downwards.
ATCAATGAAGGAGGTCCTCTCTCTCTCTCTCTCTCTCTCTCTCTCTCTCTCTCTCTCTCTCTCTCTCTCTCNGCTCTCTCTCTCTCTCTCTCTCTCTCTCTCTCTCTCTCTCTCTCTCTCTCTCTCTCTCTCTCTCTCTCTCTCTCTCTCTCTCTCTCTCTCTCTCTCTTCTTCAATTCAACACTGAGGCAAACCACAACATATAGCACATGGATTTTTTTCTTACATGATTTCAATTTTTTTTTTATGTTGATTCAAAGCTATTGCATCAACATTATTGATCACGTATTTAGAGACAATTACATCTACATGGTATGAAATATTCCATTGTTTAGATCTTATCTCTGCTACATGTTAACATTATTTAAATTCAAGGTTGATTCCTATATAGGGTTTTGAGAAAGGAAAGCCCCTCCTCATAACCTTCTTCCCCTTATTTTTTATGTGTAGGAACCGATACTCAAACGTTTAGATTGAGATTTCTTGATTTTCAGAATCATTGGGAGATGCTTCATAGATTTCATCATATTTGATCCTCCAAGACTAGGTCAACATTTTTGGACAAGGTCAACTTTGTTGAACATAGTCCTTTGAATCTGATATTTTCACAATCAAAAGTTATACGTATTAGAGTGTCATATCTAGAACAATTTTTTATTTTGACAGTTCTGTGACAGTCAATTCCAGATCTAAAGTTTATTGCCCTTTTCCTAATTTCAAGATAATTTCATTCTTCATGTTTCTTATTCATTGATCAGATTTACTTATCATTTTCATTTCTATCATAATGAATCAAAAAATATCCCACATTTATGTGGATCACGAATTTGCACCCATACTCTCTTGGTTGTGATAATCAGATTCACCTTATTGGTAGATTGCTATTCCAATATATGGGGAACTTGGTGGTCTACCATTTTTTACCATTTTCACCATCACAGTAACATAACTAGTTAATTAGGTCTCTCTTGACCAAAGTCTACAACTCCTAGAAGAGTGTATTGTTATTATTGGGAATTTAAAATTCACAATTACTCTTGAACTAATAGTAGAAGCTACTGGACTAAAGTGTAAAGGTGATACAATGGAAAAAGGAGCTCTGACAACTACAAAACCTACATAAAGAAATTATTTGAGAAGGGAGAAAATTTGAATATTGTGCAAAATAGGTATGATCATTTTTGCTTACCTCCCCCATATGCAATGATAAGTTATCATGTCATGGATTTCACTTCCCAATATTGAACCACATTAGGGATGGGGACAGAATTGGCATTCCCTCTTTTCTAATTACCTCCCTTTATAATAATGTTTATAAAGGGGCTTTTCCCCCTCTTCAACAAGCCCTTATTTTTTTTCTCTACCAATTTGAATATTATCACTCTCCTTTTAGAAGACACTTCATTTATTATTCAGAGACCACCTCTAGAAAATTACAAGGAATCTCATTCCCAGTTTTGTTGGGATTGAGCTTATTAAGGGAAAGCTTCTCTCTGAAAACAATAACCATACTCCTAGTAATAAATAAAAATTAGAAAACCTTACCCTAGCTAAAGGGTCTCTCAGGGTAAAATTATTGAAAGATACCTTGGAGAAAAAAAAAAGATTTCTAGTTGTAAACCTAGTACCTCTAAGGACAAAAATATGGGAAATAGATTAAATGTGAAAATTCATGTATGGATTTTGACAACTAGGTGGAGAGTATTGATGAAGGAGTGAAGAATGAATAAATTAATAAGGATATGATTTCTGAGGAGAGGCACTCATCTCACCTTCTCAATAAGGAATTTAAAGGTAAGAGGTGTTACAAGTAGTGGTTGTCATTGCACCAAAAGATCGACATGCCAATGCCCGATACAACCACTAGACTTATAGAAGACACATGAGGCTGTTAAACCATATCATGAATCCCATGAGGGATTTTGGCCCAGTACCAACAATCCCGCACATCTAGTCGTAGGCTGTTAAACCATGTCATCAATCCCGCACGGGACGCTGGCCCACTGATAACAAGAGGATTGTGGTGGAAAACAACTTGGTGACCCATGAATAATTTGAACTTGAAGTGGTTGATTAATCTGATAATTCAGAAAATGAGGATTACAAAGAAAAAGTGGTTAATTCAGATGATGATGATCTATGGAGTCTTAATGATATAATGATGGATATTAATTATGATTATCTTATGGATAATACATGTGCCTCCCCTATTTAAAATAAAGGGGATATTTTAGGAATGAACCCTTCTAATCTTAACCCTGATGAAAGTGACAAGAGGATTTCTAAGCTTCAGACCAAAATTTCTCACCAACAAGGAAGAGTGAAGGAGTTGGAGGAAAGATAAATTCCAAAAATAATACTAGAGTTCAATGTGGTAGTGATATTACTTCATTGTACACCATTATGGATAGAGTAATGAGGAGGGCTATCATGGGTATGATGTTTGGTCAAATAAAAATGCCAAAGAATGCAAAAAAATATCAAGGTAGTAAATAGTTACAAGATGAATATGACATGGACATATATTCAAATCGTAAGGAATGGACAAAGAACCTAAACTAGCTCTTGAGGAATTTAGACTTGATTACCAACAACTAATGATTTCAAAGGAGATGCTCTTCAAGGCTACGAGCCCCTCTATTAATTTTTTATGTTGTTATTTTCATTATGGTCAGTGATGATACTAGTTTAGGGTTTAATGATCTTAATTTTAGTTATGCTATAGTTTATTTTAATGTTATGTAAGACTTTATGGCCCATGTGGCTATAAACACTATAAAATATTTGGTTAATTTTAGTAATTTATTGTAATTATCACATCAGTAAGTATTCCATGTTGATTAATAGTACTCTTATGATTGATTATAATAGGTCATAGAGTAAGTGTTGTCAGGAACTAATCCTCATTGCTATATATTTTTTATTAAAATTTTGAGGATGTAGTTGTAGGGGTTTTATTCTTATGGATGTTTCTGCGTAGAGTTTGGGTTGTTGTTCTATGGGTATTTATTGTTCTTTCTTTAATGGATTAGAGGCCCCTCTCTTCTAATTTAGTAAAAGAACATAACTATTTCATTTAATTTTTTTTCATATATCATTTCATGTATACCTTAAAATACATATTTTCCATGGAGTTTTCTTAATTGCCCTAGTTCACTAGAGTGCTATATAGGTGAGGTGGTGCAAGGATTATTTTATCTAGTTATATTTTAATCAGTCTAAAGGTTGGTGAATTTACCTTCTTCACAAAGATATACCTTGTGAAAAATATCTTGAGAGAAATAAAATCAACTTCCAAAATCATCAATATTTTATGGTATTATTCAACCATAAAATAGTACAAAGCACTTTCAGAGTTACAATGAATTCTTTTAAAATGTCAAGCCTTGCAATGTGTTCCCATGTTCCCTAGAAGTGAGTTTCCATATATCATAAGTGATTCTTCACAAATGTAAACTTAAAAAATAATTATCAATGAAATCACAAAACAACTAGCCAATCCAAACCACTAACATGTATTTTATTTTATAGACACAAACTCCCACAAAATATAATATCAAGGGTACTAATATTTCACTTTGTTAAATACACTGTGAACACAATACCATTGACCCATCACTTAATATTGGGTACTAATATTTTACTTTCTTAAATATATTCATCAATATTAAATGAAAGAAATAGCATATCCCAGTGTGTCACCCACACTAAATATTTAATCCCAATTTTACAATACAACTCATCAAGTTGCCCCAAGAATGGAATCTCCATGAAATCTCCAAGGAATCTCTTTCTGATACAAATCCATTTTTGTACTTCTAGGTGCAACACACAGAATAATTAAATATAACACTAAAAATATTATGTAACGCACTATATAAAACCATTTCCAACAAATGTATTTCTATATTTAATAAATTCTCTTCAACAAAAAATGCAAGTGATCCCCTACAACATCTCCCCCATCAGTTAATAGATATGTGCTTTCTTCATCAGCTATGGATCAACAAATCAATCATTATAATGGATTCTAATAGGTCTATGAATAAAAGTATTTATTTTTGTACTAGACCTCACTGTTATGGATTTTTATTAAAAAATGTATGATGTAGTTGTAGGGGTTTTATTCTTCTAGATTTTTCTCTCAGGTGCTTGGGTTCTTGTGCTATGGGTGTTGTTCTGTTGTTTTTGTGATGGATCAAAGCTCCCTCCTTTCTGATTTAATAAAAAACATTACTATTTTATTTCTTTTATTTCACATATCATTTGACTTAAATCTTAAAACACATTTTTGTCATTGAGTTTTTTTGCTCACCCTAGATCACCAAACTACATGTATAAGTGAGCTGGTGTAAGGGTTCATTTATCCCTTGATATTTTAACCGGTCTCAAGGTTAGTGAATTTCTATTCTTCACAATAATATACCCTATGAAAGATGCCTTGAGAGAAAAAAAAATCAGCCTCCAAAAGAATCTATATTCCAGTATACTATTCAACCATAAAATAATATAAAGCACTCACAAAGTTAGAATGAATACTCTCAACATATCAAGCATTCCAATGCATTCCCATGTTCCCAAGAAGTATATGTCCACATATCACATTCCATTCTTCAAAAATGTCACATTTAAAAAAACTCAATAATGACAACACAAAACAACTAGCCAATCCAAACCACTAACACATGTTTTATTTTATAGACACGGACTCACACAAAATATAACTGCTGGTAAAGTAAAACCCTGTGGCACAAAACCTTGTGACCAAAATACCATTGACCCATCATTTAATATTGTGTACTAAGATTTCAATTTATTAAATATTTTCAGCAATATAAAATAAAATAAAATATCATATCCCAATGTGACACCCACATTAAATATATAATCATAATTTTATAATACAACTCCTCAATTATCCCTAAGAATAAAATATCAATGAAATCTTGAATCTTTATTTTATGCAAATCCATCTATGTGCTTCGAGATACAATACACATAAAAATAAAATATAAACATAAAAATGTTATTCAACACACTATATAGAACCTTTTCCAACATATGCATTTCTAGATTTATCAAATTCTCTTCATTAATGAATGCAAGCTATCTTCTATAGCATCTGCCCCTCCCCACCAATTGATAGATATTTGTATTCTACAACAGCTAAGATCAATGAATGAATCAATGATTCACCATTCCATCTTTAGACTCAAAAAATATATGCTGATAAAGGTGTGCAATAGTAATGAAAGTGGATTATTTTATAATCCATGATATCATTTGAAGATAAAGAAGTTTTTTCAATCTTTCATAACAATCTTGTAAAACTTTTCTTGATTCAACAAGTATATGCTTATAGAAGTAGATAATTGCAATGAACAGGGCTTCCTTTATAATCTATGATATCATTATAAAGATAAAGAAGGTGTTTATCTTGCATAACAATTTTGTACAACTTTTTTGACTCAACAATTTATATTTTTGTAAAAGCATACAATAATAATGAAATTGATTCTTTTATAATCTATGATATCATTATAAAGATAAAGAAATGTTTATAAATATCACACAAAATTTTAGCTATATAGGATTGTCATTCAAAGAAATCTTATTCATGCATTTAATATGGTCTATAGTAATCTCTATAGACTTTATCTAGAAGCTAATAATTGAAAATCCTTAAAAAAAGGCACCAAAGAGGGAAATATAGGGTCCATAGCTAAGGGTTGAGATCAAAGAGATATTTTAAATTGAAAATTGATTAAGTTTCTTAATGTCTCCTGAAAATTGGAGTAGCACCTTGTATGGTTGTCATAATTGTACTTACCTCTTCTTACAATAGAAGCCAATGCCCTCCTCTAGGGTGTCAATGTAATATGAATCATAATTCCAATAGGAACAATTGTTGGTAATCACACTTCTATAAAAAGAGCTTGTGAACAGAGTACTTATAGATGGTCTCCAACCTATATAACCCTTCAATTTCTTTGCATCCCTATAACATCCTTCCTTATCCTAAAAGCCGTAAGTTTCCTCATCTTGCCTTGGCTAGTTTTTCCTCGTAGGGGAACTAACCTTCTTCCTAAGGAAGTGTAAGATGAACAATCTTGTTATAGCGCCCTTATAAGCTAGAAGTACATACGAAATAGCCAAAATAATCTTAACGTCTGGAATCTAAATGATTGTAACTCATCCTTTTGTTTCTCTATAAATATGTTATTTATAATATAACCTTGAATAAAATATAAAGTGTACCTTTTCTGACCTACATTTTTTTAATGATATAATCTATTTTTGAAATTAGTGTAGCTAATATATTTTTATCTAAATGGCAATTTCAAACAAAGTCTATCTTCAACATGGTATGTTTTATTATGTAAAGTATACAAACAACTTACTCTAGACTATGGTTGTATGTTCTATTCTTGGAAGAAAGGAAAAAGATATTACCTTAAATTATAGGTACACCAATCCTAAACTACTTAAAATGTCGAATCACTTTTGTACCATATAACTTTAATTTCTTCTGAAAGAACTCAAGGATTGCACCTGCTTTAACTCTAATTTTTCTTTCATAATAGTTTGGAACAATTTTTCCTGATTCAATAAATATATGTTGATAAGTAGGCAATAGTAATGAAAATGGATTGTTTTAAAATCCACAATACCATTATACACATAAAGAAGGTGTTTTTCTTGCGTAATAATCTTACAACTTTTCTTGATACAATTAGTATATATTTATAAAATAAGATAATATTAATAAAAATAAATTATTTTGTAATCTGTGATATCATTATAAAGTTAAAGGTGTTTCTCTTGCATAACAGTCTTGTACAAATTTTATTTTTTTTTGGATTCAACAAGTATATGTTTATAAAAATAGACAATAGTACAACAATCGTTTGATGATCGACATATAATTGTAACCATGAAATCTTTAAAAACATGGCACAAAAGTTTAGCAATATGGTATTATCATTAAAAGAATTTTTTTTCAATATAGAATATTTCATCTATGAAATTTATTACTGGTTTGCTTAGTGTGATGGCAAAGAAGGCCTTCACTCCACCAGGTTCTCCACCAGGTTATAAAACAGTGTAAAGTTCTCCTGAATAAAAGAATCCAAATTTGGATTAGATTTGGAAAGATGAGAAACTTCAGTACAAACGAAATGAGAAGGCCAATGACATTGTTTAACCACCTCTGCAACATAAGCCCATGTATATGGATCAAAAGAAATATATGACCCCTGTTCATACGTATTTGTCTTGATTTGAGGCTCATCCCTTCCTCTGTGTGTTAACCATACACGAAGGATTTTATGGTAGAACCACCTTCTGTTATACCTGAATCACATTTAATCAAGGTTACTACCAGAAATATAATAATGTCAAATTAGACTAAACTAAGATTTTAAATAAAAACTTTTTAACTAGAGGAAGAAATTTACAATTCATTAGCGGCAACAAGCTGAGCCTGATCATTTGGCATACTGTAAAATATGTAGAAAAGTGTTTCCTGTTTAAGACCAGCGATAGAGAGTGGCTGCAAGCATTAAAATGCAGACATTTAATTAGTGAAAATGAAAAATGCGATGTAATGTGTAGGACAAAGCTGCATAGCTTAGATTCTAAGCTTAAATTACTAATATTGAAAGATTTAAAGTTATTTGTGGTATAATATGCTGGTTAAATTGTAGCATTATAGATATTGTTATTGAATTTAAATTTTTTGTTAGGTTCATGTTTTTATAAGTCTTTCATTTTTTTAGTTTTGATTGAGGTAATATTTTTAAATTTTGATTTGTTTAGGTAAATGATCTAAAATCACCTTACCTAGTTCAATAGGACCCACCTATTAGTGTGGTTTCAAATGAGCTACATAAACAAGTCAAAACTTAGAGTGTATTGTTACACCTGCCCCATTCTCATAGGTGTTACATTCCTCCAGACCCCTATTGCACCATTTTTCTCACTTATTTAAAGCCACCTTTGAACCAATGTAGTAATACAACATCTTCATGTAAGAGGATGAGGTCCCCATATCATGATCCTACTAATTAATAACTTGGATCAACATTTTAAGAAAGTTGAAGCCTAAACACAAATAAAAAAATATTGCAGCGCAAATTAGTTGCAAAGAAATAAAATCAAATAACATAATAACACATAAACACTAACTTATATGGTAAAACCTTCAGAAAACGTGAAGGAAACATCTATGAAAAAAGGCATTAATATTCATTACACAAAGTAAATAATTACAATCTTAAACACATGTTACTATCCTAAATGTTCTTGCAATTTGTAATTCATATACTGGGACAATTTAGAATTCACAACCTTATCAATTCCTCTGCAATCTACAATTTAATTTTGTTTTTACAATCTAGAATTCTCCACTCTTATATAACATCTTCAAGATATGTTTTCTTTTTATTGTTTAATTGTTTGATAGCTTCCATTGCTATATTGTTGTCACAATAAATATTTGAATCATCAAAAAGAAAAATATCATAGAATCCAAAGCATAACTTACATGTACTTTACATACAAACATAGACATGCGTGTTAATATAAACAATCAACAATAATATGTTTATGTGCAAAAAACTATTCATAAATAAATAAAAATTATAATCCCAATCTTTTATTCGGCGGCAATGAAACCCTCTGAAATATCGGTGGGCGATCTTGCCCTTTCCTACGGCGCAAAATGCTTAGACTATGCATATCAGTGTGTCTGATTCTAGTTATAGACCTCAATCGGTCTTGAAAGGGGAATAATGGCAGGACGTGGTAGTTAATCGCCCGCTTAAATCAGAATATTTTCAAGGGTTTTTGAAGAATAATGGTTTCACATCTCAACGGCTAGGGATCCTTGTAATCTCTCTCTGAATGATCTTATTCCACAGTGGGTCTTTCATAATGACGCTTGGACTGATATTGTTTTACACTGGGGCTTATTTTTCTTGGCCTCAACCAAGGACAACGAGGGATAGTATAAGGAAGAAATCTTATCGCCAGAGGGCAGCAAAAAATAGGCATCATTTGAGGTTTCAAAATCCTCCTCCTATTTTTCCTACCTGGGCCTCAACTACCTTACACAAGGGCATGGCTGCAGTGGGCATGGGAAAGAAATATTCTAGGGTTAACAATGGTAACCCTAATTTGCAGTAGAATGTGCATATCAGTGGGTGTGGGCGTTAACATTGTTAACCCTAAGTTGAAAAAGGAAATAAATCTACCAAAGGGTTTTGATGTGACTAATGATATAAAATTTTTTTTTTTTTAATTCTCATAATACATCTCTGGAGTCTCGACCCATGATGATGTTACTAATATGACTCATGATGCTCAAACCTCAGGTGGATTGATTAATTGTGGTGGTCTGTCACATCATACAAAAGGAACTCATGACAACTCTCTTGTAAAAAAAGGTATGGAATCCCATTCTCCATGTCTTTGTTAATGATGAACCAAATCTATGGTGAGGCATTGATTTAACCAATCGTGGAGTCATCATAGAGGTATGGGGTCAATCTACTACTTTGTCTAAGCTTCAAAAATTGCTTAAAGCACATTGGTATGGCATTTTGTATTTCCAATTACTATCTACAAACACATTTGTGATTATTTTTTATAATGTTGATGCTAAGGAACATGCACTAGTAGAACCATTTCTTAATCTAGAAAATAATGTTGTTTTACCTTCTCCCTAGAAGCCATTTTTCAACCAAGACAATCACTTTCTGAGGCTAATCCTGTTTGGTTTTCTTTGATCAATTTACCATATGAATTTAATGATTTCAGAATTTCAAAGGAATTTTATAATACATTGGTTCTTTTGAAAGGACTTTTAGGTGCTTGAAGGATATCTTCTTATCGATTAAAGTCTATGCTTTGATTTCCAAAACCAACATAACACCCAACGCTTGCAAAATTGAGTCTCTATTTGGTTGCTGGAGACAATCAATTGTTAGAGATTATATCTCTTTAGTTTAGCCAATTATTACTATTGTTTGTGATCTATTTGTTAGATTTCCCAAAGGAACTTCAAGGGTCTTTTCTTCTATGGGTATAACACAACCTACTATTAGGCCTCCTAAGGTATATGTTCCTCCATTGGAACCCACATTCCCTCGCCATGTTTCATATCCGCTAGAGAGCCCTTCTTTCCAATTTGAGATTCCTGTGGATTCAAACCACATTGTGATGGATAATAGGTCTATTCCAACTGATGTTCACACTTCATCTTTAGATTCACCTTGCATACAATAGGATTAACATGTAAATAATGAGGCACTTCCAAAATAAGGATATTTCACATTGTTTGAATAATGAACCTTCATTAATCATTAAAATAGATGATCGCATAATCCCTCAAGTTCAGAACATTTCTCAAAAGGCTAATGTGGTTTTAATTAAAGATTTAGCTGATTTAGTAATTGAGACATTTAACTCTTCTCTTTATTGGTTACAATGTAAAGGGAAAATTCCACCATCTATTAACCCTTATGATCTTGTTTCCCCAGAAAAGGACTTGGCAGAAGACATTTCTCAACTTCAAGATGTTTCTATTCAGTTTTTTGCCTCTCCAATTAGGAAACCTTCTGATTTGAGTAAGAGGGTTTCTCCTATCTTTCAGACTTCCTCTATTAAAACCTCCCCATGATCTCTTGGTAAGCGACGGGGTAGCCTGTCAGGTATTGTAAAGATCCAATAGGAAATTGATGTTGGTATCCAAGACATTTTGTTAAACTCATTGTCTCGTAATAAGAGAAAAAATAAACCTTCCATAAGTCCTCCGACAACCATGGCTTCTATGGCTAAGAAAAAAACCTTCAACTTGAGTATGTTGCAGGTGGTTCTTCAGTCATGAAAAAGTCTTGAAAAAAGAGGGGAAGTGAGACTTCTCCTCTGGCTCAATAAATATATTTTCTTGGAACATTAGGGGCTTAAATGAACCTAATAAATGAAGGCTCATTAAGGGCCACTTAGCAATCCTAAGATTTAATATTCAACTTCTACAAGAAATAAAAATAGTTGTGATTAAGTAAAAATAGGTTTTACAAGGACCTTAAACCTTTAAAAGAGTTATTACAAGTTTCAAAAAAGTTCAGAAAAATATGTGCCATAGCACCTAGCAAGGAAAGAACAAAAGCAAACAAGCTAACAACCATAACAAAAAGTCCCACAAATACACAATAAGGACAGGGACAACAAAAACAAAAAGGACAGAAAATAGTAAAAGACAGCTACATGCCCTCCACCATTTCTTGGGCCTGAACGACCATAACCTGCATCTAGTTAACTGATTTCTTAAGGTCTTCAATTTCCTTGTCCACCTTTGGACTCATCTTCTTTGTGCTTGCCCTTGTGTGAGTTGTCAGTCCTGTGACCTCCTTCCCCTCTCTGTAGTCTTTTTCCCCTTTTTCCTAATCTAACTCGTCCATCAGGATTTGTGCATGTCCTCTATAAGCCTTCAGGCTCACCAAACATTGCTCTCTCATTTTCTTGATCGTTTCCTCCAGTTTTTCAACCTTTATGTTCAATTTGTTGATTTTCTCTGCGCTGTCCTCATCCTTAGCCCTATCGATGATATCCTTCAATTGTTTCTCCATTCTGCCCACTTTGCTCACAAATCCCACCTAGGCTTTTGAGCTCCCCACAACCTCTTTCATTTAATCCAAGTAGTCAGCCACTGGTTTCTCTCAAATTCCTATGCTTTTTAGGATATTAATCTTGGCCCTCATAACTTCAATTTGTTTTTTCATATTCACATTGTCTTCAATCAAATTACTCACCATACCCGTGAAATCCGCAATGCACTCCTTTCTTTTCTTCATATCATCTGACATATGGTAATTTCCCGTTTCCTCATTTTCATTGTACCCTATTTCCTCATGCCCTATTTTCTCTTTCTTTGTTCTATTTTCTAGATTTTCCTTCACCTTTTCCTCCTTCTTTTGCTCATCAATTTCCATATTCCCCTTTTGGTTTGGGTTCTCTTCATTGTCATCTTTTTTGTCCTCCCTATCTCCACCTCTTTCATCCTCCCAGGGGTCTTCTCAGCATTCTGTGTTTTCTCCATTGTGTCTTGCTTATCTGAGGAAAGGACAATTCTCCTCTTGCTAGGTTTTTTCTCTTTTCGGCTATACTTGTTCCTTTCTGTACCTTCTCCCCATTTTCTCTTTTTGATGTCTTTTTTGTCCTCCTTCTCTTCCTCCTCAAAATCCTTCTTAGTTTCAGATTCTTCCACCGGAGTCTTTTTCTTATTCACCTTTTACCCTTTTTCTTTTTCATTTTTCTTTCCTCCGTCTTATCGTCATTTTTTTCCATATCCGTATCAGAGCCCTCAGAAAAGGGCTTCTTCTGGCTCTTCTTAGATGAGGAACCCTTCTCCATTGTGTTTTTGGGGGTTTTGTATCCCTTGGCCTCCTCTTCATCTTCTATTTCTTCCTCAAACATTCTATCTTCCTCATCACCCTCTGTGTCTTCCTCATCTCTCTAGTTCTTCCTTAACAAAGGTCTTTGAGCTTTTTCAGTTTTCAAAACTTCATAAATTAACACCATCAAGCCCTGCTGAGAATCATGAATGCCTTTTGGATCTTTCTGCAAGCTATTAATGGTAAAATCTAACGAGCTAAGCAAGTAGAAAGGCAAACTAAATTTCACCTTATGCCTGAAGTGATTTAAAAGCATAAAATGGTGGTCATAGGCACAGGTGAATCTACCATCCAGCGTAATGTAACTGATAATCACAAACAGAACATACCTCCAAGGCTTGGAAATGCACTTTGTGTTGTGGTATGAGGTATTAACCTTAACCAGTCTCACCTTTTCCTCTTCCATCTCCGAAAAAGCCTCCCAAACCTTATCAGATAACGCCCTATCTCTGTAAAACTTAATTCCTTCCATGCTCATGCCCGTAGCTTCTGCAATTATCTCCATAGTGACCTCCATTTGCTAATTTCCCACCATAATCTTGCCCTTTTTCAATGATTTAGTGAATATCCTAGAAATAGAGAGATGTCTACCATGAATTCTAGAAAAACCTCCATCCCTCCATCATTCAGAATCTTCCAAATTGTTGGCATGTTCCTCCATTCTTCACAATTCATTGGCTCAACTCTTTTCTTACTGCCTCCCATCTTTTCTCTCTATTTTAAATTTTTACCTCTGGGATAACTGTTGAGAATGTCATTATTACCACTCCTTGTTCTCAGCAAAACCAAAAACACCCAGAAAGCATGCCACTTCTAGCTCGTAATCAACATAGGGTACAGTCACTTAAAATGGTAATAATGACAAGTCACTTCTGCATCAAAATCCATTATGACACTTACCATTTTATAATTATGTTTTTGTTTACTCCTCAAACCGTCACTATTAAATAATAATTTGACTTGATTAGGCATGTCATTTCCATCACTCCATTTCGTCACCACATCCGCCTTGCAAGCCATGTTGGTTGCCGAGTCAGCAACCCCATTAGTCTCATGAAAGTTATGATTCACAATACATTCTTCAAATGAATGCATAATATCTTTGGATTTTTAAATCGTGTTATGAATAGTCCATGAGGCTGGTGTATCATTATTCAAACACATGATCATTTTGAGAGAGTCGCCCTCCAACCACACCTTAGAACACCCTTTCTCCTTAGAGAGTATAAGACCCTGAAGGGAAGCACAGGCTTCAGCTTTATGATTAGTTTGTATGCCAATAGGGATAGCTGTGACACCTCTACAAATCCCATGTTCATCTCTAATGACAATGCCACATCCAGCAACCCCTGGGTTGCCCTTTGAAGCACTTTCAAAGTTAATTTTATTCCATCCACTAGGGGGACAATCCCATATAGCTTCCTCCCTCTTATCTTTCCTATTTCCTATGATTCCATTTTAATTTTCAATCATTGAAGAAGTTTATGTCCTTCTAATTCAAAGGTTCCATGGCTCTATCCTTTAAGAGTAAATTTTCTTTAATAGCTCTCTTAATTCTGAAGAAGACCTCCTTCTCACTAGCCAAATTATTTTTGAAGACTCTCTCATTCCTCTCTCTCTGAACTCCCCAACAGATATAAGGTAAAACAAACTTCCATACCTTGATAACAGTCTCATTCTTTGAGTGATGGCTCCAAGAGTAAAAAAGACTCTTCATATCCTTAGGGAAAACCCATTCTATTTTAAGAAGTTTAAGAAAGTAATCCCAAATTAACCTAACATAGGAACAATGAATAAACATATGGTCCACACTTTCCTCATCTTTCTTGCAGAGGTAGCACCTATTCACTATAATTATACCTCTTTTTCTAAGATTATCAGTAGTCAAGACTTTATTTTGCATTAGGATCCAAAAAAAGACATTGATTTTTGGGGTAAGATCTTTAATCCAAACATTAGCCCAATAGGGCTCCTCAAGGTCTTCAAACTCCAAATGGTGCAGAGAAGATATAGTTAAATTACCATTTGGCCTATATTTCCAAATAATCTTGTCTTCTTCATCAATCAGGGTGATGGACTTAAGGATTTCATTGAGCTGTCCCAATTTGTTGTCGATCACAGTCAAGTCCTTCTAGTGGTCTCTGTCCCAGTAGTCTCTCACATTCCCTCCAAATATCATCTTGCATTGGCTTTCATAATTCCTCCACTCAGGAAATTCCTTAAGGGGAGCTTGTAAAATCAATTCATCTTTCCAAAAGAAAACTTTTCTACCATTACCAACTTTCCATTTAATACCTTTTTTAATGTTGTCTTTATTTTCATTGCATTTATCCAAATAAAAGAACCTCCCCCATCCATGTTCTCCTCAAGGAAGGAAGCAAGGTCAGGCCTTTCCTTATTATATTTGTTTTCCTATATTAAAGTCCACTCCCCCCTAGAGTTTTAGTATCTCCATATGAGTTTAGCCAGGAGGTGATCATTCAAATTTTTTATTCTTCTTAACCCAAGACCACCTTTATTAACAGGTTGACAAACCTTTTCCCAATCTATCAGGGCCATCCTTTTCTTTTTCTCCACACCTGTCCATAGAAATTTTTTTTGAATCTTTTCAATAGCTTCACCATACTTTCTAGGAATTTTGAAGATACTCAAAGCATAAAGAGGGAGGCCCTGGAGAGTTGACCTAAGAATTTCAATCTTGCCCACTTGGCTTAGTAGAAAATAATTCCATCCAGAAATTTTGTTCTGAAATCTATCCGCAAGAGAACTCCAGAAAGTATAAGGGGGTTCCAAGTAAAGGGGGAGACCTAGGTAAGTTCCTGGAATATTTCCGAGATCACATCCCAAAATTCTATTCTTTCTTTTATCACAAACATTGAAGAGAAAAAACCGATCTCTTTCCCCAATTGATAGTCTGGCTAGAAGTTGTCCCATATTTATTCAGATCATTCTTAATGTTACTAGAATTCTTAATGGAAGCTTCTCCCATATTGAATTAATCATCAACAAACTGCTGATGGGAGCACACTTGATTAGCAGAAGAGGGATTTAATCCCTTAATTTCACCTTTCCTAACCTAATTCTCCATGTACCTACCCAAACATTCAGCCATAATGATAAAAGGAATAGGGGATAGGGGATCCCCCAGCCTTAATCCTCTAGTCAAATTAAATAAAGAAGTAGGGGAGCCATTGACCAGAACCAAAAAAGTAGTTGAAGAGATAAGTTGATAAATAAGATCTGTGCACTTCTAATGAAAACCAAAAGCCCTCAAAACTTTAGTCAAAAACTCCTAGTCCACACTATCATAGGCTTTGGAGAGATCTAGCTTAAGGATGAGACCTTCATTCCTAGACATCACAAGAGAGTGATCATTTTCATGAATAGTAAAAATGGAGTCCATAATCTGTCTACCAGGCACAAATCCATTTTTCTGCCATGAGATAAGGGAAGGGAGAATAGACAGAATTATGGAAGTTAGGACCTTGGAAATGATCTTATAAGCAGAGTTACACAAACTAATTGGCCTAAATTGGTCCATCTTGTCCAACCCTTGCTTTTTAGGAATCAGTGCTATAAACGTTCCATTCCACTCCTTCAAAATTTTTCTAGACGCAAAACTCTCTTTGACAACATTAGTCACATCCTTTTCAATGATATTCCAAAACATTTGAAAAAAAAATAGGATACCTATTCGGTCTCGGGGATTTCTCACCATCAAAAGAAAAGACAACCTTCTTAATTTTAGAATTAGAGGGTATAACCATGAGCCCTACATTTTGATTATCATTCAGAATTTGAGAGATGCAATCCAAAAACTCCCTTTGTTCTTCATTGCTCAAATTACTGTCTTTTCGGAGTAGGTTTTGAAAGAAATTCTTAGCCTCCAATCTAATGACCTCTTTATCCTCTAAAAGAGTACCACTGATATTGAGCTTAGATATTCTATTATCCATTCTATATTTTAGAGTAGTCATAAAGAAGTATTTAGTATTTCTGTCTCCCTCCTTCAAGAATATCTTTCTCGATCTCTATCTCCAAAATGTTTCTTCTTTGGAAATTATATCATGCATCTCCACCAATTTTTCATTCTCTTGATCCCTTGATATGTTGACATATCCATCCTTTTTTATGCTAGCCTAGATGTCCTTTATCTCCATGATTACATTAGCCTTAGTAGAGAATATGTTCCCAAATGTCTCTTTATTCCACTCTTTAATATTATCCTTGACATTTTTAAGTCTTATGGCCATAATAAACATAGCCGTGCCCTTGATTTTAATCTTCCACCATTCTTCTATTTTGTGTTCAAGTTGTGGATGCATTATCCATGTTTTCTCAAATATGTATGGAAAATTCCTTTTTTTGTCTATGGGATCCACAAGAAAATTTATAGGATTATGGTCTGATCTCACCCTCACATAAGCTGATAACAAGTAGTAGTAATGAGTAAACCATTCATTGTTAATGAGGGCCATGTCCAGTCTAACTTGAATAAGATCTTGACCATTTCTCTAATTAGTCCAAGTATAGATGATTCCCTGCAACTCAATATCATGGAGAGAGTGGCATTCTATGAAATTCATAAGATCCATCCTACTATCCAGATTAGATTGACTTCCTCCTTTTTTTCATTTTCTTTTAGGGGAGTATTAAAATCTCCCATGACAATCCATTCTTCCTTGTTAAAGCCATTTCTCAAAGAGGGCAGCTTGTTCCGAAAAACATCTCTGCCCTTTTTAGTGTTAGGTGCATAAATATTAGTGAAAACCAAAGAAGTATTATCCTTTAGATGTTTAAACCTAATACAAGCTAGATTATCACCTTGATAAATAACATCACCTTTAATAATATCACCATTCAAAACTGTAGCAATACCCCCTGAAGTACCATCAGAATCACCCCCACAAATAATCCCATTCTTTAAAAAATTGAGCTTTTCAACTTTCTCCTTTAACATTTTAGTCTCTTCAATTAAAAAAATATCTGCTCTATTATCTCTAATCATGTTCCTAACAATATCCTGTTTATGGGGGTTATTCAGCCCCCTTATATTCCAAGAAATTATCTTCATACCTTAACAAAGGATCCCATCTCTAGGATCCGCTGGCTTCCATCCACTATGTTCTTCTTAGTATCCTTTGATCTTGTCTTTATGTTTGACAGTATCCCTAGTGAAGATAAAGTTTCTCCCACATCCCCATTTTTTGACCTCCTAGTTAATACTTTTCTGCTACCTGTATCCTTTTCTTTCTTTTATTTTTTCTTCTCCCCTTGGACTTCATTCCCATCGTTCAGGTCACTCTGTTCCTCGCAAGGGCTTGAATGATATCCCCTACATCACCCCAGATAGGTTTTTTATGGTCACAAGATATATTTCTTTCCCCCTTGGACGTGTTCTTAGAATCATCAAAGGTTTCTTGACCTAATATCATGCACTGCTGGGATTTCTACCCTGCTATTTCCTCTTCCATTTTTGTTTTGGTTTGAAAGCTCCCTTCAGATTGTTTTTCCTCTTCATAGGTTATATCTTGATCATCGCCTTTCCTCTTTGTTACCCCTATACTCTTAATCTCTTGTTGTCCTATTTCCTTTATTTTCCCCTCTTCCATTTGAACCTTCTCTATTTCCTCATTAACTCCATTGCATTCACTGCATTCACATCCTTCATTATTTAAGTGATCATTTATAATGATTTCATTCTCAGTTTCCGATATCACAATTCTTTCCATTTTTTTTGGATTTGGGCTTTCTTGAAGTCTCTCTCCCATCTCTCTTGATTTTCCCCATTGGGACCGATTTCTTAGTCTTTCTCTGGGTAATTTTTGTCGGGCATTTCTTTTCCCAATGACCAGCTTTCTTACATTGAAAGAACACAAAGGGGATGGTTTCGTATTCAATACTTTTCTCCCGAGCTACCAGTTTAGAGTGTATATTGATTTTTTCTAGCATATCTGCATACTGTGTTATCCCAACACATATCCTTACATAAGTAAGCCTTCTCCTTGAAGCTGTGACATTATCTATTAATAGCAATTCCCCCAAGGAATTTACTATCTGTGCAAATATATCCTCCACCCAATATTCAAGAGGCAGGAAATGGAGCTTGACCCATACCAGGACCTAGCTAACAGCTTCCTCCTCCAAGATCATATTAGGGCTCCATTTTTTGAGGACTAGAGTATTTTTCCCTATAATCCAAGGCTCGTTACAAAGGATTTTCATCCTGTCTTCGTGACATAAGAATAAAAAAGACAAGCATCCCTTTTTCATTGCCACCACATCCACTTGCCCTTTCAAGTCCCATTTTCTAGAATCAAAATCCCTAACCCATTCAATATTTGGTCTAACCCCCAGAACTCTCCCAATAAAAGAATTTGTCATTCTTGCAATAGTGTGATCAATAATCTGATCTGGAATATCTATTGCAAAGCTCCATTGAGAAGGTTTCGATATGTCTTGACTAGTGGTAAGGATGACTTCCTATGGGTTTGACACCAAATAGAGATTCCTACTTTTTGTTGGGCTCCAATTTTCCTTCTACCCCAACAGACCTGGGTCCCCCCCGATTCCCCAGGCATAAGTCCAGTATTGGGATCCCTCCCTTGATTCCCTTTGTCCTTAGCTTCGTTTGGCTTGTTGTGCTTAGACGTCCCTACATCCTTCACACCAGTCCTGCCCAAATTCAAAATTTAATTTGGCTGGTCCTACCCAGTCCGCTCTCCCCTGCTACCGCTCGCCATCACAAGAAATAAAAATAGTTGATTCTCAGGCACCAACCTATTTTCCTCTTAGAAAATTGGGAAATTTGCAACTGTTCCTTCTGGAGGACTTGCCATTATTTGGAGTGGCAATGATGTGTCCCTCAATTTAATTTCCTCGAGAAAGTATTAGATGCTTTACATGGTAACAAGTTGTTCTTATGCTCTTAAAGTTTGGATCTTTAATTTTTATGGTCCATGATGCAAGAACATCTTGTGATCTTAGCAATCTTGCATCAAATAAAAATATTTATTTTCCTTCTTGTTCAGTCTGGTGTTTTTGTTAGTGGTCGATCTATGGTTTTTTTTGTGTGTTGCAGTCGCTTCAGTATAGTTGTGGCTTCATGATGGACCTTATCCTATGAGTGCACATTATTTGGATTCACTATGCATAAGATTTTTTAGATTCTTTGCATGACTATCATGTTTTTCATTTTCTTAGTGAGTTGTTGTGTTTTCCAATCATTTTCTGATCTTCCGATAGGAATCTCCATATGCAATTGTGCTAGCTCCTTGTTACGTTTGTCAAGGATGAATTTATTGTATGATCACATCTCTTATTTCTCTTATTGGATTTGTTGCAAATGATTTGGATCCTGACCTATTTGTTGTAACACATTTTCTTAGTTATCAGGAAATGTGATCTTTTCTAAGCCGACGAGATGTTGTGATTGCTTTAAAATCTTATGGACTTGTTCCTAAAAGGTAGGTGATTTTCATAAGATTATTTTGCAATAGTTAGGGTATAGTTTGTAATGGTATTCTAATCATAACGAGGCATGCATGCTTGGCATGTGAGACTGCATGTTGCAGATCTATTTTAAATGATTTTTTTGATAATAATAGAAGGATGATCTCTCATTTCTTTCCATCTTGGCTTATTGTTTCCATTGTATTGTTTTGGCCGCAAGGATCAAACTGATCTTCTTGAGGTTTCTCCATCCTTGATTGCATCAAGTGGTATCAGAGAAAAGGTTTTGCAACCTAGGGTTTGATTATGGGGTGGCAGTTGAAACGAACCATCCTACAGCTACTAAGGATTTTGACAATGACCAAGAGAAATGTTAGAGGTGGAGCTAGGAATGCAGATCCAGCGGTCTTAGATTTGTTGACACAAATTCATGTCATATTGGAAGCAATACAAACTTCTCAAAGGACAAGACAACATATAGAAGATGCAACTGATGAAGAAGCAGATAACCAAAATTAGGTGTTTGAGTAATCATTAGTTTTATTATTAATTAAATCATATTGATTTAATTAGTTAAGTTTTTACTCTTTAGTGCTTAAGCTTTCTCTTAGGTGCATTAATAATTAATTCTTTTATTAATTATTAATGTCCAACCTAGATTTTTTTGGCTTTAGGGTTTTGTTCAACTTTATAGGTTGAACCTTGTAATTCTTTTTTCATTAATTCAGAAGATAATTTTTCTCTCACATTTTGAGTTCTTTCCGAGTTCTAATTTTTCCTCCTTTTAGCTTCTCTCATGTAACAGGTTATTTGCATGCAGGTGTATTCGGGTTCTATGGATTTGTATATCTCAAATCCTACATGGTATCAGAGTCGTACTGCTGCTACCTGGTCTGGTGTTTTTGAAATAGTGATTCGAGGGTGAAAATCAAAGGTTTTTTAGGGTTTTCTCTTCAATCTGAAAGAGGTAAATTTTTTGGTGCATTTTGAGCGCAAACGGACATCAACATTATGCTCAGAAGGCCCGAGAGATTACATTTTTATATATAGTTTGTCATTTTTGGTCCCAGTGACTTGTGGCAAAAAACAATTTCTTTCACGGCTGTTTAGACACAAATTTTGAAGAAAATTTTTTAAAAACACTTTTTAAAGTGTTTTTGGGTGCTGGCAGCGTGCGCCACCTCCGCGCGCCACCCGCACCCAGCTCCTGGCATGCGCACCACCACAGCACTGTAATAGTCACCGCATTTCTTGACCACCACTAGGGTACCATTTTCACCTGGCCAGTGCGCCAACTTCACCACTCTAGAGCCACCCGCACGTCGCTCCGCCACCCACAAGCCACTAACAACTGGTGATGTCAACATTCTGACGGCTGACGCCATTTTTTGGGAAACAATTTTTTCCTGCAACTACAATTTTTTTCCGACAAGAGGGCCTGGTGATGGTCATACAAATGTCAAATTGTTTTCTGTGAAAGTGCGACGGTCATTTGAAAGTCAATTTTTTTCCAGTGACTAGTTTTTTCCAGAGAGCTTATTTTCAGAGGTGTTATTGGATTTTTGGTCGTAACTTGAGCATACGGTATCATTTTTTGGAGAAAGATATATCGAAAGAAATCTCTTTTCGAGGTGGAAACCACCATGTGCATTGTGTATGCAAATTCTAGCATTTGAGTACCTTATTTTAGTGTCAAAGAAGATGATTTAGTTTCCTCTCTCTCTACATCTGACATCTAGGGTTTCTTCTTGTTTTTTGTGCTCTTTAAGTTGTTTTTAGTGTACGAGTGATAGTATACTCATTGTGGGGGGTGCACTTTCCTTTCTATCATTTACTTCAGAAAGACCCTTCTACTTTCATCTTCTTTCTTTAAATGTCAAACCCTTCAGTTGACCGACTGACGCCGCATAACTACCATATCTGGAAAGCACACATGACCAAATTTCTCATGTCACTAGGCTTATGGTCCTATTTGGATGAGAACCAACCTTTTTTACAGCGTCCTTTTGAGATTCTTCATCACAGGAACAATATGGATGAAGCCATGGGCTTAATTACACTGAATATCTCTGACAGTCTCATGTTTCATTTGGAGAATTTGCACACTCCTCGGGCCATCTGGGTAAATTTTGCAGATCTGTTTGGGATAGTGAATGAGTTTCAATCACTATATCTTGATGTTGAGCTGGCATCATTGTCTCGTGACAATTTTTCCACCATTAAGGACTTCTTGATGAATTTTCATAGTCTACATTCACTTTTATAGGGATGTGGGAAGACCAAATAAGATAATGAGTGTATCTTCCTGATACTCTAAAATCTTCTACGATAGTTCCAAATCTTCTCCTCCACTTTATATTTCACTATGGATGCTTTGGGCCATAGGCACATTATGCCTTCCTTTGTAGCCTTATATGATCAGTTGACTCGAGAGAAGTCAAACATTCAACAGTTAGATGATACTTCTAGCTCTACGAGCCATGCTTTGGTTGCTCATCCATTGCCATGGAAACTAGAGAAGAAACATGTATCACCAACCATAGAGTTTTTGAAGGATTCTTCTTCTCTGCGTTCCTCTGGCCCACCTCCTCCACATAAGGGGAAATACAAGGCCAAAAAACCTAAGTTTTCTTATTATAATAAGCCCAATCGTGATGAGTCTCAGTGCTTTTAGAAGAAGGTATATGGATATGCCCAACAAATTTCTGATTTGACAGCTCTTCTTCACAAGAGAAAGATTGATATTCCTTCTTCCTCTTCTCACTGGTCTTCTTCATCATCTTCTCAGGTAGATGGGTCACACAACTGAAGGGTCATGCATTATTTGCATATGCTATTGCTCCCTCTTCTAGATGGCTACTGGATTTAGGTGCTTCACACCATATGGCATCTTCTTGTAGTTTAATCTCATCTTTTGACGTCTCACCTACTCCGCACATTCTGATGGGGAATAACAATGTTATAACTATCTCTAGGAAGGGTTCTATTGACATTGATGATGGTACATTCCATGATGTACTATGAGTTCCATCCTTTTCCTCAAACATTCTCTCTATTTATCAGATTACTCCCAGTGGGGCATGGAAGACAATTGAGTTCACTGTAGATTTTGTGCATGTCAGAGATAGTGCGACAGGAAATAGTGTTTCCATAGGGACAATTGATCATACTACCCTCTTGTATTCCTTATCTCAGTTTGGTCCTCCATCTCCATTGTTGGAGAATATCTATCCTACTTCAGGAGTGCCTATTAAGGAGAAGTCAGGTCACCTGAACTTATGTGTTGTTCCTGAGCTTAGTGTTGTGGCTTCTACATCTCCTTCTCCTATTGAGTTTTCATCTGTTTGACATGATTCCTCTTCAACAGTTGTTGTTATGGTTTCTCCCTACATCGAGCCACCTACTCCTGTTATTGAGGGTATATTTGAGGACATTCATCTCTTCTCAAATGATAGATTCAGCCCATCTATTGGCCCACCTTCATTGGAGATTCCACTACAAGATTCTCATACATTATCCTTTGAGCATCAGTTAGGCCTTCTAGTTTCACCCCTCGTTCAGTGGTTTCCTTGTTGTTCTGTGCCTTGGTTTCTTCCGCATTGGAGTTCCATTGATTTGATCATTTCCACAAGGGTTCTATCTTTCTAGGGGGCTTGTTGTCTCATCCTTGTCTCATGGGGGGACTAGTTGTACTTATGGTTTTGAGAGAGTCTCTTGAGCCATTTATTTTTTGCATTTTTCTATCTCTCTTTGGAGAGGGGTTTTTCCCACTAGGTTTTCTCCTTTGTCTCTGATTCACAAAGATTTCCTTGTATTGGGTACCTGATTAGGCCTTGTTGCCAGGACCCATTTCCTTCTTTCATAGTTGTGCTAGGTTAGCTTTCCCCCTAAGCTTAGCTTAAGGGGGGTGTTAGAGTAATCATTAGTTTTCTTATTAATTAAATCATATTGATTTAATTAGTTAAGTTATTACTCTTTAGTGCTTAAGCTTTCTCTTAGGTGCATTAATAATTAATAATTTTATTAATTATTAATGTGCAACCTATATTTTTTAGGCTTTAGGGTTTTGTTCACATTTATAGGTTGAACCTTGTAGTTCTTTGTTCATTAATTCAGAAGATAATTTTTCTCTAACATTTTTAGTTCTTTCTAAGTTATGTTTTTTCCTCCTTACAACTTCTCTCCTGTAACAGGTTATTTGCATGCAGGTGTATTTGGGTTCTATGGATTTGTATATCTCAAATCCTACATCAGGAACCAACAATATAAGGAGAGAACAATGGGAAAAAACCAGAGTTGAATTATGAATAGGAGAGGTTCATTAGAACCTTGACTAATGTTGATAGGAGACCACATTTAAACCCACCTAATTATCATGGCAACCTAGATTTTGATGAATTGATAGATTAGATCACATAGATGGACAAGTATTTTGAACTTGAAGTAATTAAAGAAGAAAATAAGTTAAAGTATGTTGGCACTAAGTTAAAAAGATATGCATCCCTATGGTGGGAACATTTGAAGAAATATAGGAAGAGAAGGGGTAAAGACAAGATCAAATCTTGAGATAGGATTGTAGATAAGTTGAAGGCTAAGTTTTTGACCGAGAAATGCCAAGTAAGTTTGTTTAGAAAATTGTAGAACTTGAAGCAAAGAGACCTAAGTGTTAAAATTTATACTAAAGAGTTTTACAAGTTGAACACCAAAAAAATTCATATAGGGGATGAGGCAGAGCAAGTTGTTCGGTATCTTAATAGTTTGAGGATGTTCATAAAAGATGAGAGATCAGGCTGTTATAGATTAGGACTATGGAAGAGGCTTGTAAGTGGGCCTTGAAAGATGAAGATAATTTGAATAGAAGGCATGAGCAAAGACAAAAAGGGAGAGGTGGAAGATTCCAAAGAGGTAGAGGAAGATCTTTCGTAGATCAGGGAAAGTGAGCTCTATGTTTAGGACAATGATCGTTATAGGAGGAATAATAGGAGTTCCTACTACAATGAAGGAAAACTTATTTGTGAAAGGGTGAAGCTAGTGGCACTTGTTTCAAATGTGGTGAAGAAGAACATAGATCCTTTGAATGAAATCAAGGTAAATCTAAGAAGAAGGCATAAGGTAGTAGGAGAACAACATTTCCTGATGAAAAGTGCACTGGTTCATTGAACAATAATCAACCTGAGGAAGGTGCAATCTTGACAAATAGGATGATCCTATACCATAGAGAACAAGAGAAGGAGTCTATATAGAGGAAAAATTTGTTTAGAACTATATGTAAGATACAAAACAAGATATGTAATGTTGTCATAGACAGTGACAGTTCTGATAATCTTGGTTAAGACAAGTTCATTGACAAATTGAAGTTGCAGAGGATGGAACATCCTAAACTCTATCAGATTGCATGAATAGAACATGAATATAAGGTACTAGTAAGTGAAGAATTCCTAGTTAAATTCAAGATTGGGAAGTATTATGATAAGGTTTTGTGTGACATTATGCCTATGAATGAGTGTCATATCTTGTTGGGTAGACTATTACAGTATTATAGGTAATCTATACATGATGGTAGAAAGAATGTTTACACTATTGTTGCTAATGGAATGAAACATAAATTTGTTACCCTTAGAGGAACCTCTTAAGAGTGAAGTATTTTTTAGTGCAATAATTTTTTAGTGGATGGCATGAATTTTTTGGATGGCATGAAGTATAATTATGTATGTTTTTCTTTAGTATCTAAGGAGTCTAATAAGAATTTCTTGGTAAAAGAACATCCCAAAGGAATCACTAGGTTATTTAATGAGTATGATGATATCATATAAGATAATGTACATGATAAATTACCATCGGTAATAAGTACTATTCATTGCATGGATTTGATACTAGGGGCTAGTCTGCCTAATACAGAAGCATATAAGATGACACCGACAGAGAATGAAGAATTCAATACGAAAGTGCAATATTTTTTATAGAGAGGGTTGATCGGAGAATGTTTGAGTCCATGTGCAGTACTTGTAGTCTTAGTACCTAAGAAAGATAGACAATGGAGGATGTGTACATTGATTCAGGACCTATCAACCATATTAGAATTAAGTATCAGTTTCCTTTGCCAAGGATAGATGATTTAATGGATTGTTTGAGTGGAGCTATGTATTTCACAAAGATAGACTTGAAGAGTGGGTATCATCACATTAGAATGAGAGAAGGTGATGAGGGAAAGTATATGTTTAAGACAAATGAAGGATTGTATGAGTGGTTGGTAATGTACTTTGGATTTTCTAGTGCACCTAGTACTTTTATGAGGCTAATGAATTAATTCCTGGAGATACTATTGGGTAATTTTTTCATTGTGTATTTGGATGATAACTTGATTGTTAGTAAGAGAAAATAGGAACATTTGATGCATGTTTGAAGTATTGCAAAGGTTAACGGGAGAGAAGTTGATAAAAATCAAGGAGTGTACTTTCATGAAGGAGAAATTAATGTACATGGGATTTGCAATATCTGCTAACGAATTAAGATAGATCTGGAGAAAGTGAAAGCCGCTATTGAGTGGCCTACACTATGGCATGTTAAGGAGGTAAGATCATTTCACGGGTTGTCAAGTTTCTATCAGAAATTCACCAGGAACTTTAGTTCAATCTATGGAGTGATGACTGAAACATGAGAGGAGATAGAAAGGATTTCAAATGGACACATGAGGCACAAAGGATTTTTGCATTATTGAAGTAGAAGGTGATAGAAAAAATTGTGTTAGCTTTACCTAATTTTAATAATGTATTTCAAGTAGAGTGTGATGCTAGTGGAAATGCAATTGGAGATGTCTTGCCTCAAGCAGGAAGATTTGTTTCTTAATTCAGTGAAAATTTCAATGATGCTTAGAGAAGCTATGCAATATATGATAAGAAATTCTATGCTATAATTCAAGATTTGAATAAATGGAGACATTACTTGTTACCTAGGGAGTTTGTGCTTAATACTGATCTTGAAGCATTGAATTATTTATGTATCCATGGTAAGTTGAATAATAGACATATGAGATGGGTTGATTTAATGTTGAGTTGTACATTTGGGTTGAAACATAAGAGTGGTGTGTCAAATAAAGTTGATTTTTCTTTGAGTAGAAGAAGGATTTTGTTGACTCAGATGAAAATTGTAGTGTTGGGATTTGTGGAATTGAAGGTATTATATGAGGAGGATACAAATTTAAGTGAACCTTGGATGGATTATGAGGACTTATTATTAAAGATAGAAGTATTTGGTTAGATTATTTCATTTAGGATGGAATGTTATTCATAGGTAGTCAATTATATATACCTAGGATTTCCTTGATAGATAATATAATTAAGGAGAATCATAGTGGAGGTTTAGTAGGATATTTTGGCATTGATAAGACAGTAGCTTTGGTAAGTGAGAATTACTTTTGGAAAAAAGTTCGGAAGGATGTGAGAAATTTTGTACAGAGGTATATGGAATGTTAGGTTGAAAATGGTAGTAGTCATAATGTGGGGTTGTATAAGCCTTTGAGAATACCAATCAAACCTTGGGAGGATATTAGTATAGTTTTTGTACTTGGTTTTCCTAGAACATAGAGAGAATATGATAAATGGTCTTTGTGGTTGTAGAAATTTTTTATAAGATGACACATTTCATTCCTTGTAAGAAGACTACATATGCAGTGCATGTAGCTATTTTATTTTTCAAGGAGATTGTGAGGTTACATGGATTACCTAAGATAATTGTTTCAGATGGGGACAATAGGTTTGTGGTTATTTTTGGAGGACACTTTGGAAGAAGATTAAAGCTGATTTGAAGTTTAGTTCTACTTTTCATCCACAAATTGATGGATAGACAAAGGTTGTGAACAAGAGCCTAGGAAACTTGTTGATGTGTTTAGTTGGAGATAAGCCTGGAAATTAGGATTTAGTTTTTCCACAAGGAGATTTTTCTTATAAATATTTAGTAAATAGGAGTACAGGGAAGACACCATTTGAAGTGGTTACTGGGTTTAATCCTAAGGGAGTAGAAAAATTGAGGGATATCAGTCATGATGTTAAGAAGAGTGTTGAAGGAGAGGAATTTGCTAAGGTGATGAGATCGTTGCATGAATAAAGAGACAACATTTGTAGTAAATGAATCAATTTTATAAGAGGAGAGTAGACATGAAGATGAGATATAAGGAATTTTAAGTAGGAGATGAAGTTATGATATAGTTGCAGAAGGGAAGATTTCTTGTTGGTACTTATAACAAGTTGAGGATAAGGAAGTTTGGTCCTTGTAGGATCTTGAGGAAATTTGACTTAGGGAATGCATATAAAGTGGAATTACTAGAGGACATGGATATATCACAAGTATTCAATTTTGCGGATTTGTATGAGTATCATGAATTAAATTATAGTAGCAGTGAATGATCAGATATTTTGCAGTAGTAGCCTAAGAAGTAGGTAGATCAGATAGAGCATATTTTGGATAGAAGAGTTGGTAGAAGTACAAGAGGTAAGCAGTATATGGAACATCTTGTCAAATGGAAGGATAGGCTAGTGGAGGATTCTTCATAGATTTATCAAGCAGAGGTTGACCACTATGGTTTTCCTTTGGCCCCAGAAAAATGAGAGGTTCACTTTTTAAGTACCCTAGGATGTTTGATGCATGAGCATCTTGGGATCGTAGCAATCTTGCATCAAACCAAAATATTTGTTTTCCTTGTTGACCAGTCTAGTGTTTTTGTTAGTGGTCAATCTATGGTTGTTCTTTTGTATTGTAGTCACTATAGTGTATTTGTAGTTTCGTACTAGACCTTATCCTATGATCGCACATCATTTGTATTCATCACGCATGATATTTTGCAAATTCTTTGCATTACTTTCCTGCTCTTCCTTTTCCTTTTCATTCGATGTATTTTCTGATCATTTTATGATCTTCCAATGGGAATCTTTGTACGTGATCATGCCATCTCATTGTTACATTTTGAGGCTGAATTTATTATATGATCACATCTCTTATTTCTCTTATTTGAGGTTATTCCAGATGATTTGGGTACTGACCTATTTTTTGTAAGAGGTTTTCTCAATTATTGGGAAATGTGATCTTTTCTGAGCTGGCTTGATGTTGCGTTTTCTTTATAAGCGTATGGGATTTCTCCTATGTGGCAGGTCATTTTCAAAAGATTATTTGGTGTTAGTTGGATAGGGTTTGTAATGGTTTTCTGATCATAATCAGGTATTTATGCTTGGCATGTGAGACTGCATGTTGTAGATCTATTGTAAATAGTTTTTTGATAATAATAGAAGGTTGATCTCTCATTTATTTCCATCTTGGCCTATTGTTTTAGTTGTATAGTTTTGGTTGCAAGGATTAGACTGATCTCGTTGATTTTTATCTATCCTTGAATGCATTAGTACATCATAAATCATCTGTAAATCTAGACTATGGAAACCCTTGGAACACTTGTTGTTGGTCTTGCATGGGGAACTTATTATTTTAGGTGGGATTTACATGCAATTATGAAAAATGATGAAAAGAGGGGAGGTATTATCCCATCAAAAAAGGTAATTTAGGATTTTAACAATTTCATAGTTAACAATAAATTTATGGATGTCCCTCCTAAGGTGGCAAGGTTCACATGGGCCAACAGGCCAGTAGGTTTTTGTCAAATTGCAGAAGATTTGGACCACTTCATGGTTTCAGATTCTTGGCTTTTTGTGGAAAATGATTATTTCTCTTCTATTTTGCCTTGGTCCGGATCTGAACATTATAAATTATAGAGGTTAATCATTATAAATCTGCCTCATTTAAATTTGAACCTATGAGCTTCCAGGATCCTTCCTTTCTTCCTCTCTTAAGGTCATGGTGGAATGAGTACCCCTTTATTTTAGCATCTCGTTTATATCAATTGGTGAAGAGATTACATTTTATCAAAGAAAAAATTAAATATTAGAATGTGAACCATTTTAAAATATTTTTCAAGAGAAAGCTCTCTTGCAATCAAAATTAATGACCCCAAATGAATTTATTATAATCCATTGCATGGGCCCACTTACATTTACCCAGCACAAAACTTTTATAGCAAGCTTCAATGAGGTATTTCTTAGGGAGGAAATCTATTGGAAAAAAAAATCTACAGAAATATGGCTCTTTGAGGGTGATCAAAACACCCATTTTTTAATGCTTTAACTAATATGAGATTAAGGAACAAAATAGTTAGCATGCAATCTCTTTCAAGCATCATTCAAGATGAAGAGGAGATTGCACAAGAAGCAATTACATTTTTTCACAATATTCTAACTAAAGAAGGTGTTTTTATGAATGGAGACATTATTGATGCTATTCTTACATGTGTCTTAGAACCTAGTAATAAAATGTTAATGGAACCATTCACATTAGAGGAGGTCAAATCGGTCATTTTTTAATGACCAGTGATAACGCCCTAGGACCAAATGGATTCACAATTCTCTTTTTTTTCAGAAATGCTCAGATGTTTTTAGACATGACTTAATTTTTGCTTTGGAAGAAGGAAGAAGGAACATATCCGTGTTAGGAGAATTAAATAATACATGGATAGTTTTCATCCCCAAGACTGAAAATCCCCGCTCATTTATTGATTTTGGGCCCATTTCTTTATGCAATTACTTATATACGATCATCACTAAAGCCATCACAGTGAGATTGGCTAAATTAATTCCATCTATTATTTCTAATGAACATGGGGGCTTTGTCCTAGGAAAAGAGACCCTAGAAGGAGCTATATTTTCTCATGAAATTCTTCGTTTAATTTAAGTTTAATAAGTTAGCTATGATTCTTAAACTTGACATCATGAAGGTTTATGATCCTCTAAATTGGGAATTTCTTTTAAAAGTCTTGCAGAAATTTGGTTTTTCACACTGTTGGATTAAATGGATGTCAATGTGTATCTCTACGGCTAGGTTTTCTATCATTATTAATGGATCACCTAATGGTATTTTTTCACCATCTAGAGGAGTGAGGAAAGGGGGTCCTCTCTCCCATTGTCTCTTAATAATTATGGATGCAGACCTTAGTCAGGCTATCAAACATGGAAGAGAATGTGGGTCATGGAAGGGTATCAAATTGAATATTTTAAATGATGAAGTATTTTCTCATAATCTGTTTGCTAATGACACTCTCCTCTTTGGCTAACCTATAATGGCTGAATCTCGATCCATTAAGACTATCAATGAATAATATACAGCCTCTTCCGGGCACCTGGTTAATTTATAGGAATCAAAGATCTTCTTCATAAATGTTGCACCTTTTAGTTCATAATAGACTTACTCCCTTTTGGAATTTCCCAGTTGGAACCTTTCCTTGTAAATATTAAGGCCTTTCTTTCTATACTAGAAGTGAGAAACATAATTTTTGGGGTAAAATAATAACAAAAATCTCCAATATGATCCTATTGTGGCAGCATAAATAGCTGACTCTCCAAGGTACGATAACCGTGATTGAATATGTACTTATCGTGGTTCCCATATATCTGATATTTTTACTTAATATGCCTAAAAAATCATTATAAGAACTTCAATCCATTCTACGACACCTTCTGTGGCCAGATAATGTCATGCAAAAAAAGAAACTACCCCTTCTAGCTTGGGTGAAGGTATGTTAATCTAAGGAAAGAAAAAGAGCAGGTATTAGGGATCTTAAACTAGAAAATGCTAAACTACAAGAAAATTGTATTGGAAAATGTAATAAAATCCCGACTCAAAAAGGGCATGCCTTATGATTGCTAAATATTTAGATTCTCCAGAATGGGACAAACTGTTCACCACTTTGTCCCTTCCTAAAGGCTCGCAAAGCTGGAATTTCATTAGCTCTTATAGATAATTGTTCATTCTGCATTTGTTCAGGCTAGTACATCATGGGATCAAGCCTCATTTTTGGGATGAATCATGGAATTTTTTTCCACATCTTAATCAAGTAAGGGACTGGGCCCCCTTGGATGAGATACTAAAAAATTCATGGGGGCTGATGTTTGTCACTACTTTATTTTTGATGATACTGCCTCCTTGACCGTGTTTAAATGTAGGGATTTTTCTTCTTTTTCTTCTCCCTTCATCTTTATAGGGAATTGCAGCACAATGAGATGAATAAATGAATGATTATATTCTCCCCTCAATATGATGAAATTATATGGACACGTTTGTTAGAAATTTGCTATTAGAAACTACAAATAGTTTCAGTTACTTTTAGCGCAATTAAGAACTGCGAAGGGCTCTAGAGAAATCTGCAAGCTAATTCAGTTATGCAGTTTCTAATTCAGTTATGCAGTTTCTAATTCA
>MU224975.1:2053091-2094162 GCA_018584345.1 Thuja plicata | reverse complement strand
GGTTTATGGTGATTTTTTTTTTCAAATTTTAGTCAGAATTGTTGTTATTTAGATTTTTTTGTTATTAAAATAATAATATTTGTGTAGAAGAAATCTATTTAATAGAATGTATTAAAAAACTTGATTATTGTATTAAAAAAAATATTTCACTGTAGAATAGAAAATTAGAACACTATTAAAATAGTAAAGAATTTCGTTTTTATGTAACAATAAAGAACATGGAAATTTTATATGGCTATATGAAAAATTAGAGATCTACAAAAAAGGAATTTTATTTTCATACAACCTAATAAAGATTATACATTTAGAGAATGGGTTGTGGTTAAGGATTATATATATTTAACGAACTGGTTGAAGTTCTAGAAAACTATTATTTTAAGCTCAAATTAGAAAACCACTATCGTTTCTAGAACCAAAGTCATTTAGAGAAAAGGTTGTGGCTCTAAAAAGCTACTAATTTTAAGCCATAGTCCCTAAACTGTGACTCTTTACTAAAAATATTTAGATTTTTTAATTTTTCTATCATGAATCAAACTTTTTGATGACATATTTGACTTTGAATTTTTGTATATTGCTTTAGAAAATCTTTTACATTGTTCTGATTAGGTAAAAATGGGATTTGAAAGGTCCCGAGACCTTGTACAAAAAAATCAAAGAATAAGCATTATTAATCAAGCCCAATAGTAGAACTACGCCCAATTAAAACATAGGCCCACGACCATACAAGGAAAAGAAGAGAAAGACAGCGAAACGGAACCAGACAGCTGAAAAAAGAGACATCAAAAAAGGACAAGGAAACATATAGAAAATATCCTTCAGTTCTTTATCCTAGACAACCAAGAGCTCCATTTTCCCATAGAGACCTTCAAGTCTTCCAAGTCAGCATCTTTCTTTTTAGTATCGGCACATGTTCTGGTACCAGGCTATGTCCTCTCCTTGGTCTCCTTAGTGTCCTCGACCCTGTTGTTCTCAAGCTTGTCAACCAAGTTCTTGTTATGGTTCACAGAAGCTTTCAAGATATGGAAGCTTTGTTCACTAATTTTATTTAGTGTACCCTCCATCTTCTCAAGTTTTTTTTCCAGGCTATTAATTATGGTTTCATGGCAGTTGCTTTCAGTTTCCTTGCTCAAGTTATTCAGTTCCTCTTTTATAGCAAGCACAGTACCATCAAGCTCCCCAAAGGACTCACCATTGTGAACTACTTCCATCCATTCATTCAAGAAAGTGGCCAAGGGTTTGTCACCAAAGGACGCCTTCATTATAATGTTTACAATCTTACCCTACTCCTTGAGGCCAACCTCAATTTTTTATTGTCTTGTGCGATGGTAGCTAGAAAATGACCAAAAGAAAGAATGTTATCTTTTTGTTCCTGCCTGATGTGGATACCATCATTCTTGTCAGCAGGGTTGTCTCTCACCTGATTAGTGCCCACATTATCTGTCTGATTTCCATGAGGGGCATTTTCTTCTTCCACTAAATCAATGATAATCTTATTATCCTTCTCCATGTCTTGGCAAATTTTTCTGGGTATAATCCATAGCATCCACTCTTTTCTCGGTATCTTTAATTTTAGTTCTCTTTTTCTTACTGTTCATAGGTGCTTTCAGCAAAAGCCTCTTCCTCATTAGAGGAAATAGAGATACCTTTTTTTAATTTTTCTTCCTTTCCCCTTCTTATTATCTGGGCTTTTCTCCTTCATGAGAGGGGTTTTCCTCTTTTTCCTTTTAGGGTTAGTTTTCTCATCAGTATTGATATCTTTGAATTCAAACTCAGCATTAGAGTCCTCAGTTTTTTTCTTGTATTTACTCATTTTTTAGAAGTGCTCCCCCTTTTTTTTACCTTTCCCTTTGGCGTTGTGACCCAATGTGCTTGTTGAATCATTCTTAGTGTCTACCTCAAAATTTTCACTTGACTCCTCATCCTCGGTTTCATCATCACCAAGACCATTACCCTTAAGAAAGGGCTTATCGAATTTTTTCAAATTCAACAAATTATAGATTAGGACCATCAGGCCCTGATGGGAAGCACGGTCGCCTTTAGGATCAATCTGTTGATCCCTCATAGTATTTTTCATAGAAATCCTGATGTAATAAGGGATGCTAATATTTTCATCATACCTAAAATGGTTAAGAATGACAAAGTGGTGCCCATAGGCACAAGAAAACCTATTGTCCAGAGTCAGATAATTAATAGCAACATACAAAATAAAATGGCATGGATGGCTAATGTTATCAGGGTTAAAGTACCCACCAACCTTTTTAACCAGTCTAGCCAGCTCTTCATCATCTTTTGTAAACATTTCGTAGATTCTGTCAGAGTAACTTCTGTCATGGTAAAATTTCATACCATCCATAGGCAATCTCATTGCTTCAGCTATCAGTTCTTCAGTAATTTCAACCCATTAATTATGAAAATGGATTTTCCCGTTCTTCCAATTCTTGGTAAATAAATTCATAATGGAAGGTTACAAACTTTAAGCGTTTCCATATAAATAGTGAAGTCACCTTTCTGTAAAATTTCCCAGACAATTTCATTTTTTTCCACTCTTTCCAACTCGTCGGCTCAAATCTCTTTTTGTTTCCACCCATTTTAATATTTTCATACTTGATTCCACTCTGCCTAATACACTTGATTAAACAACCCACAATCTTCTTAATATAAGAAACCTTCTCCAGAAACACCCAGAATCCATGAGAAGTGACATTATGACAACAAGTGACTGCGATTGAGATGGAAACTTCATAATTAATCCTTACAAAACTCAACTTTTTAACCATCATTTAATAATTTATTTTCATTCCTTTGAGTTCCATGGATTCTCTCCTTCGCTATGAAAGATCTCATTTTATACAAAATGCTCTCTTCATTCTACCACATTATAATATTGTCATTTATCCATGCTTGGTTGGTAGCCTAGTCAGCAACTCCATTAACTTCATGAAAGGCGTGAGTAGTGATGCATTTATTCATACAATTTATAATTTTCTTTGCACCTTTTATAATATTGTCAATCAACCAAGAGGGGGGAGAAACATTATTAAAAAAATTAATAATGTTCAAAGATTCCCCCTCTAACCAAAGAAAAATATAATTGAACTCCTTCGCTAGAAGAAGACCTTGGTAGGAAACCATAGCCTCCACCACATGGTTGTTTTGGGTTCCTATGGGAATAGCTCTCATAGCTCTGCATATGCCTTTTTCATCATGAAGCACCATAACACAACTAGCAGTACCTTGATTTTTCTTGCAGGGACCATCAAAGTTCATCTTCATCCACCCTATAGGGGGGCTCTCCCAAGCAACCTCCTCCCTAGGGTTGCTGCAATCATCACTTTTAGCTTGAAGATTCCAATTATTTAAGATTTAAATCTCCCCCTCCCCCCTAGTAATGGATTTA
Organism: Thuja plicata; assembly: GCA_018584345.1. Lineage (NCBI taxonomy): Eukaryota > Viridiplantae > Streptophyta > Pinopsida > Cupressales > Cupressaceae > Thuja > Thuja plicata. The sequence continues at coordinate 2,090,765 of MU224975.1, read as the reverse complement.
AAATCTATGATTTTATAATTTTCAATTATCATACTTTTAGTCTTTTTATATAATATCTTAGGGAGATTAGACTTATCTTTGAAGACTATCATTCTGCTCTTTCCAAATGGCCCAAGTTATGTGAGGTAAGGAAAATTTCCATATCCATTTTATAGTCTTTCTTTTTGTTATCATATCCCAAGAGATGAACATATTATGAATATCTGAGCGAAGGACCCAGTCCACATTAAAAGTCTTCAACAAAAGGGACCAAATTTCACTAGCATAAGAGCATTGGAGGAACAAATGATTCACTATTTCTTATGCATTCTTGCAAAGAAAAGACATGCTAGGCAAATACAAACCCCTTATCCTTAGGTTATCAAGAGTTAGGATTTTATTTTGGATCATCATCCAAAATAAAATATTAATTTTAGGAGTCTGTCCTTTTATCCAAGCTTTGGCCCAAAGAGGAGTATCATAGTTTAGATTATAGGAGGACACCATAGAGAAATTGCCATTAGTAGTAAGTTTCCAAATCAGGTAGTCTTCCTCATTACTTAGGATGATAAGATTGAGAGTTATGTTCAAGGAATAAAGGGTAGGATCAATAATAGAAAGGTCCTTCCAATGACCACCTTCCCAATAGTCAGAAAATTTGGACCCAATCTGAGCTTACAAAGAGAAGCTTGATTACTCTAGAGGGGGTTGTTAGCTAGGGACGAATCACCAATCCAAATGTCTTCCCAAAAGTCCACCTTGTCTCCTTTACAAATTTTCCACCTGACCCCCCTCCTAATGAGGTTTTTGGCCTTGATCACATTCTTCCAAATGCATGATCCAACAAGATTTCCTGCAATGGAAAGAAAATCGTGGAGAGAGGGTATGCCCCTTTTATATTTATTGTTCCATATAACTTACTCCATTCTCCCTTCAAACTGTAGCCCCTCCATCCAATCTTAGCAATAAGGGAATCATTCATGCTCCTTATCCTCATGAGACCAAGACCCCCTTTAAGTTTGGTCATGCATACTTTTTCCCAACATATAAGAGAAAATCTCTTATTCTTTTCAACTCTAGACCATAGAAAATTTCTTTGAATTTTTAAAATAGCTTCAACATATTTATTAGGAATTCTGAAGAGACTCAAAGCATAAAGAGGAATACTCTACAGGGAAGACTTCAACAATTGGACTTTACCTTCCTGAATAAGAAGAGCTCATTTCCATCCAGCGAGCTTTCTATGAAATTTGTCAACTATAGTACTCCAGAAAGCCTCAGGAGGATTAAGGCCAAGGGGAAGGCCCAAGTTCGTAGTAGGAAGGTGGCCAATTTGACATCCCATTATTCTGTCTGTAATCCAGAGTGTTGATGAAATAAAGAAATATTTTATTCCAATTAATGATTTGACCTGTAGCATTACCATAATTATTGAGAACCTTTTTGAGATTCCTAGCTTCATAAACAGAGGCTTCACCCATAAATATAGAGTCATCCACAAACTGTTGGTGGGAACAAACAAGATTGGAGGATGAAGGTCTGAGCCCTTTAAGCTCACCTTTTTGGATACAAATGGCTATATGTCTCCCCAAACATTCAACAAGGATGACAAACAACACTAGACAAGGGATCTCCCTTCCAAAGACCCCTAGAGGACTTAAAAAATGGGGAGGGGAGTCATTAACCAACACAGAAAATGTAGCAAAGGTAATGTGTTGCATAAACATCTTAGTACACTTATGATTTAAACCAAAAGCCAATAAAGTTCAATTTTGTAAGAAATCCCAATCAAATCTATCATAATCTTTAGAGAGATAAATTTTTAGGATAAACCCTTCTTTTCTAGCCATAACCAAAGAGTCAATATTTTCATGAACAATAATAATAAAGGCTAATATCTGTCAACCAAGAACAAAACTAGTTTGTTGATGGGATATAATCTTGAGGAGAAGTTCCAACATTCTAGATGTAATGAACTTAGATATAATGTTGGAAATAGAGTTGCAAAGACTAATAGGCATAAAGATATCCATGGCATCAATCCCAACCTTTTTCGGAATAAGAGAAATAGAGGTACCATTGATTTCTTTAAGGATTCTCTTAGACCCAAAAAATTCTTTGACAACATCAATGAAAACCTTTCTAACAATAGACAAGTAATTTTGAAAGAAGAACATAGGATAACCATGAGGACCTGGAGATTTTCTCCCTTTGAAGGAAAAAACAACACTCCTAATTTCTTCATTAGAATGGATAGCATTCAGTAACAGATTATCATTATCTGTGAGTATTTGGGGGATACTTACCAAGATATCCTGTTGGAGATTCTGGTCCAGTAGGTTTTCCTGGGATAGTAGGTTTGAAAAATACTCCTTTGCTTCCTTAAAAATTTCCTCCTCCTTCCAAACAACTCTATAATTGACCTTGAGTTTATATTTTTTTTTTTCATCTTTGTACTTTATGGTTGTCGTATGGAAGAATTTAGAGTTTCTAATCCCCTTCTCTTAGCCAAACATTACGAGATCTTTGCTTCCAAACGATTTCTTCTTTGTGAACAATATCATGATATTTTATCAAGATTTCACTCTCTTTTTCCTTACTACACTCTTGTAACCATCCTTTTGTATAGAATCATGAATGTCCTTTATTTATAACATAATATCATCCTTAGAGGAGAAGATGTTGCCAAAAGACTCTTTGTTCCATATCTTGATTTTATCCTAAATATGTCTAAGCTTATAATCAGCAAGTTTGTACATGGCAGTACCATCAATCTTGATCTGCCACCATTCTCTTAGTCTATGAACCATCTCGAGGTGAATTACACATTTTTCAAACCTAAAGAGAAAATTACTTCTTCTAGATATAGGATCAGCAATAAAGGAATGGGGGTAATGATCTGAATCTATTCTAACAAAAGCTATCAGAGAAAAAAAATAGTGTTGATACCAGTCAACAGAGATAGGGGCCATGTCAAGTCTCACCTAAATTAACTCCTCACCTTCTCATCTATTGGTCCAAGTGTAGTTAAAACCTTGAAGATCAATGTCAGTGAGGGCTTGTTTAGTAATAAAGTTCATCAAATCAAGTCTATTGTCCAGATTGGGTTGGCTACCTCCAATTTTTTCATCTTCCTTCAAAGGGGTATTAAAATATCCCATAATAAGCCAGCTTTCATTCACAAAAATATTTCTAACCTTGTCAATGTTGTTCCATAGTTTTTGTCTCCCATTCTTAGTATTAGAGGCATAGATATTTGTAAGGATCCAAGTAGTTCTGTCATTTATATGTTGAAATCTGATGCAAGACATATTATTTTCTTCAATGATGAATTTACCTTTAATAACATCTCCATTCCAAAAGGTAGCTATACCTCGAGAGGATCCATCTGAACTCCCCAAACTAATGAAGCTATTCCTGAAAAACTTAAGGTTTTCAACCTTTTCCTTAGACATTTTTGTCTCCTAAATCAAAACAATATTAGGTCTGTTATCTCTTACCATGTTTATGATTAAGTCCTTCTTATGAGGATTATTTAGCTCTCAAATATTCCAAGAGATGATCTTCATTTATTTTTTATTAGACCTACCTGGGTGATGGGCTTCTGAGTACCATCTGCTATATTTTTTGTTTCCTCCTGATTTCTTTTCCTTGAGCTAGGAGGTCTCCCGAGTGGTGAAAGATGGATTCCTCCAACATCAGGTTAATTCACTCCAGTATTCCTTCGAGATTTAGGAGCCGAGGTCTTCATGTCTTTTGTTTTCTCAACTATAGTGAAAGAACCATCACAATCATGATTTCCCAATATCTTGTATATTTCTTCCAGATTTCCCAATTTAGGCATTTTCACTTCCTTAATGATCTTCTTCACAATGGATGGGGAACTTTGAGACATATCAGAAAGCTCTGGTCCCAAAACTATATCTTGTTGGGCATCCACAAACTTAGTCTCCCCTATTTTTGGCAATGGCTCCCCTTGTAATCTATTAAAATATCCCATCTCTTGAGGCATTGACTGATTGTCCTCTTGAAGAGTCTGGCTATTTTTGTTCTTAATAATATTGTCCTCTTTATTTCCAGTCTCGAAAGAGTCTTGAATGAAACCATATTTCTGCTCATTCTCATTTTCTTTCTTTGTTTGTTTCAAAATCTCTGGATCAAACTTATCTAGGGATTCTATATATATTTGTTGGCATGTTTGTCCTATTATGTTCTCTTCCTTCTTGTCAATCCTATTTCCATCTTTGGGCCTTTCATTCTCATCAATCTTTTCTTCATTGTTCTTTGGGATAGAACTTACTACTCTGTCTGAGGGCTCTTCATTCTTTCCAATAGGTTCCCAAATTTTTTTGCTGAACTTTCTTAGTAATATTGGTAGGGAAATTTTTTGCCCAATGCCCAGCCTTCTTACAACAAAAATAAGAAAAGGGGATATATTCATAGTCTATATTTTGCATCCATTTCCCTAGCTTAGATTTCATTTCTAGTTTCTCCGGCATGTCAGCTTTGGGGACTATTCCAACACAAATTATGGCGTACGTGAGTCTTCTTCTTGAAGCTTTAACAGGGTCTATGGAAAGAAATTCACCAAATGACCTCGCTATCCCAACAAAGACATCTTTATTCTAATACTCAGAAGGAAGCCCAAGGATCTTAACCCAAATAGGGATTTGGACAAAAATTCCTCATGAAGAGCCATATTAGGGTACCATTTCTATAACACCATTGTGCTTTTTCCAATACTCCACGATCCACTGCTAATAGTTTTCTTCGTATCTGCTTCGCAAGATAGAAAAAAGAAAGATAGCCTTTGTTCATTGCAAAGACATCCACCTGACCTTTATGTTTCCATTGTTTGTCAACAAAGGCTCTAACCACTTCAATATTAGGTCTAACACCCATGAATCGACTGACTAGTGAACTCTCCATTCTTTTTATATTGTGGTCAATGATTTGATCGGGAATAGCAATAGCATAATTACCTTAAGAAATATTTGAAATATTTCGTATAGGCAGATGAATGGAGTTACCTGTAGGATTTACTCCAAAAAGAGAAGACCATTTCATTGTCACAGTACCCGTAATGCATCCCCCACATGGGTCTTCGAGACCCATGATTCCATCTTTATTTTTTCTCAACATCTTCTCTGTTTGATTCAATCGGGATTCCCCCTGTGGCAGAGGGACCCGCGCCTTCTGCACAACAGCTGCTCGCAGGAGAATTTGAACCTTGAGTTCCCGCCTTCACTCCCCCGCTCCCTGCTCGCCATTGCAAGATATGATACATTGTTTGTAGATATCTAAAAGCAGTTTTAATCTTGTAAAACTAGAATTCTTATAGAAATAGATATTACTTAGCAACAATTTGTTTGAAAAAAAAATAGAAAAAAAAATTTAAAAATGCTTATTGAAATTTGGAAAAATATTTTTTGAAAAAACACAATTAATCAAACTAAAAGACTCTTACATTCTTAAAAAAAAAATAGTTTCTCCAAATACGACTTAATGTTATATTTCTATTAAAAAAATTGTGTAGTATTCAAGAATTATGTTACTTCTAGCTTCTATTACTATTATTTTTTCAATAGATTTCATTCATTGTTTGTTAACAGTTTATTTACTTTTATTTATTTAAAAGGTTATTTACTACTTACTCCATGGAGTCGGCTTGTTGGCAGACCATTTAGATGGCGTTGGTGTTGATGAAGTATATTCATTGGTGGACGAGAATTTCCTCCTGCAGTTAATATTATAGAGGAAATATAAGCAAACAATGTATATAATCTACGAAAAGAAACAATTTAATTCCTTGAATCATAATAGTAAACCTTAAAATAACATCTACAAGTTTTATCTGAGTATGAATGATCCGAACCGGTAAGCCATTGGATCGAGGAAAGAATTTAAACAAAAGAAAATATTTTATTTAATTGATCTCAAGGCTAATATGATGAAAATTATGTATTTGATAAATATATTTGGATAAATATCTTTTGTTTGACATTTTTATATTTTATTTTGTATCATTTATATTAATTTTTCTTTTGTTTTGAGTTAATTTTTTTTGAATTTGAGTGGGAACGATAACAACACCACCACTCAACCAAAAGTAGTGAATTTCAATTTTGAATTAATAATGATAAAGTGATTTGATACGATTATAGATTAATAAGTGGTGTATTTTTCTGTATTAAGTTTATTATATTTATTTTTAATTATTTTATATGCGTTTGTCTTTATTTATTTATTTTGAATCTTATATATTTATAATTTACATATTGGATTTGTTTAGGTCAGACTAATTTCAAATTTTTAATTTCAATATGTGTTATCATACTCAATTTCCTCTAAGATTCTTATAAGTAGTACCTTGAAAAAATTAATTATAGACAAGGTGAAGTAAAGATATCACTATGTAATTTTATGTTAATCCATTCTTGTAGGTGGTAGTGTGTTTCTACTCATCAAATCATTTTTCATCTATTGATTTATCTTCCCTTTTCTAGATTTTTTTAATATATATTTGATACACTTACATGATCCTTATCTACCCTTGAAGGCTATTCAAGGCTATCTTTTACTTTATAATTCTCCTATTATAGGTCCACATTACCTAATGATTATCTCTACATTAACTCTTTCATTTATTTTGATTATCTATGTGCTTCTACATTTATAATCCATTCAATTGTATTTACTTTTCATGATGGAGTCTCATTTATTATCATTATTGTTCTCATGATTGAGGTTTTTGATAGTTATTTATGGTACATAAATATTGCTCACCATCTTTTTATAAATTCTGATTATTTTATGAATTCATATGTTAAAAATTGCTACAATAAGCTAACTTGTCACTTGATTTTGTACAATGTTATCATGATTCCATAATTTCACAAAAATATTTTTCAATTAATAATTCAATTATAATAAAAAAATGTGAAATAAGAAAGCACTAGAACATATTTCATGTTTAAGGAACAAAGAATCAAATCAATTTAGGTAATCTATAAGTCTATACATGTCTTTAGTCATTTTGTCAAAGTTAGAAATTTGGTTTAAATAATAGACCGGCCTAGAAGAATGTAAATAAATACATTTTATAAAAGAATATAATATAACAGGAAGTGCATTGCAAACATAATAATATGTTACTTAAAGAGGGTAAACCTCCAAAAGTCTTAAGTAAAAATATTCTCATAATATGATAATCAACTATTTCAGACCCGCCTAGTTATGCTAATGCTATATAGGTGGGATCCTTTGGGGAGTGTTCCAAGGAGATCCACGTGGAAGGAGCAGTTGTGGGGTCTTCCCTTCAGAAAAATTCGGGCCCCCCATGGGAGAATCATATGTGGTCTGACCTGTTCAACTCCAAGCTAAACGGGAAGGTTATTTCTCCAGTTTCCCACCTGGTTGATACCGCATCTGCTACATGTTGTGTGACAATTCCAGACTGGTGGATAAAGGCGTGGATGCGATGGCGTTCTTAGTTATTGGTAATTTCATCACACATAAACCCAATATTGATTCTGTTTGTTCGTGGGTGGTTCAAAAGTGGAAACGGAAAGGTCAGATGGATGTCTTGGCGATGGCTAAGGGTTTCTTTTCCTTTTCACTCACTTGTGAAGATGATCTCTTGGTGGCGCTGGCTAGGGTTCCCTGGATGTTCGAGAAGGTGTCCTTGGCTCTAAAGCGATGAGAACCAAGTTTCTCCCCATTGGAGTGGGCTTTTGATTGTGCTCTTGTTTGGGTATGACTTCCTGGTCTGCCTTTAGAATTATGGGATGAAGAGATCTTCAGCGGCATGGTTGCATGTTTTGGAGAGATTATTATCGTGGATTGCATGACGATAGCCAGGAAACAGTTAGTGTATGCCTGGATTTGAGTGAACATTTCTCAATCCACTAACATTCCAGATGTTGTTTCACTCAACTCCAAGGTGGGGGTGTCGCCTCGAGCAGTGGAGGTTGAGTCAAATCCATTTGTATGTTTCCACTGCAAGAAAACTGGGCATTTGGCCAAGGCACATCCTTCTAAAAATAAGTCTCTATAGACCAAACCGTCGGAGAAGGTATGGAAACCTAGGCCTTCTTTAAATGCGTCTGATGAAGGATTATATGAGGATTAAGCCACCCTTGAGAATATTTCTTAGCAGGAGAGGGAAATTCGAGATGATACATCTAATTAGGTTTCCTTGAGCTCTTCCCTGGGAAGGCCTATTGTTATTCCAGAAACTAATATGGAGGATTCTAGTGGAACTCCATAAGGGGAGTTGGTTTCGACTTCTCCCAAGAAATTGAATTCCCAGTCTATTGACCTTCTGGTTAATCTCTCTAATGGACCTCATCTCTCTAATGGACCTCGTGACTCTCAGGAATCGATATTGGAGCAGGTCACCCATGAACTTTAGGATTCTAAACCAGGGAAGATAGATGATGAAACAATTGATAAAGACTCTTCGGTAATAGGGAGGTATTGTTTTCCTTAGGGCTTGAGGGGGACATTGATGCCCCCTTCACTATGGTCAAATCCAAAAGTAAAGGAAGAATGAATATCCCTTCTAGAGTGATTACCACTCGGAGTAAGATGAAATTTGACTATGGTGCAACTTCTAAAGGGGCGGGCCAACTATCTTCCATTCACACTCAGGAAAATTTAAGCAAAGAAGATATTATAGATGGATTGCAAATGACTTATTGGATATGGCATATATGGTTCCCACAAACATTTCTAATGAATATCATCTCTTGGAATATTCAGGGGTTGAATCACCCCCAAAAGAATGCCCTCTGGTAAAACTTGATCAGAGAGCATAAACCTTACATCTGCCTTATTCAGGAGACTAAAATTTCAAAGACAAGACTTCTTGATTTGATGTTAGCTATTTACAAAGATGTTGGTGTTCACTGCATAGATTCTAATGAGGCCTCATGAGGCTTGGCCTCCTTTTGGAACCCTAGATTGGTTGAAGGAAGATCCATTTACTCTTCTACTAATCATATTTCTATTAAATTTGTTCCTTTGAGTGATGGGAGCTCTTCCATTATCTCCAATGTGTATGCCCCTAATAATAAGGTTTCCATGTGTGGTCTCTAGGATTATATCGTTGACTTCAAGGCCCAAAATCATACTACTATATGGATTTTTATGGGAGACTTTAACACCCCTATCTTTATCATTGATAAAAAATATGGAGCTACTATTGATTTTAATGGTGGTCAGGACCTACTGGAGCTTATCAACTCTCAAATTCTAATGGATATGGACCTACATGGTACGACCTTTACTTGGTCGAATGGGTCTATGGGAGAAGATCTCATTCATGCTAGATTGGTTTGTGCATTGGTTTCTCCTTCTTGGCTTACAAATTAAGATTGTAGACTTTCATCTCTTTCTAGGATTGGTTCAAATCATTTCCCTATTTCTTTTCTTGTTGAGAAAATCCATAGGAGGAAAATCTTCTCATTTTATTTTGAGAAAATGTGGACCGTGAACCCTGATTCAAAGGCTAAATTAAGTGAATAGTGGAACACTAATATACGAGGGACAACCATGTACAAGGTATCCAAAAATATGGATGTTGTGAAAGGTAATGTCTGGATATAGAGAAAATCTTCTGTTGGTCACATTTTTAATGACACATATAATCTAAAATTGGAGTTGGACAATGTTCAATCTCAAATTCAACCTCAAGGCATAGATGTGAACCTAATTGACTAATAAATTTCCATCTTGTCTAAACTTCTTAGCCTCATAAATAAGGAGTTTTGGAAACAATGTTCAGGAGTTATCCGGTTGAAGAATTGAGATAGTGTTAGTAAACATATTGTTCTTTTCAATTTAACTCTAAAATACCCAAAATGCTTAAGAACAATCAAATACAACAGTTAGAAAATTGTTATTGAGAAAACTAATTTCCCTCTGAATTTAAAGGTACAGCTCCCTTATATGAATGATTTTCACTAAATTTTGCTCTTTCCTAGTCTAACAGGGGTATGTTCTTAACCCGAGAACAGAAGAGGCAAAGCAAGCTAATCCTAGGCAGGAAATAGCTCACGCAGGACGAATTCAACTCTAAATCTACCCAACTCTGAGATTTCATCAATCAGATTAACTCCCAAAAGTGGTAATGCATGAACTTCTACTGAAAATATAGATTCCAGACTAAAGATTAATGATGGAATGACAATGAATCGATCTATATCATAAGAACGTTTTCCAAACTTAAGATAACAATGAATTTCCCCTTTTGCTAATTATATCAAGTCATAATACAAAGCTCTAGTTTGAACACAGATTGTAAATCCAACTTCAAAGAAACATCCAAATTTAACAGAAAGATAAGTGCAATGCAAATGGAACAGATAAAACAATGGTATTCATACATACAAATTTGACTCAACAAAATGCTATCTTTCACACCAAAATTTAGCCGACATTTGTATTGATTTTAGAAATAATACATATAGAGTCCCAGATTTGGCCGTTACAAAATGGGGGTAACCGAAATGGTTCAACTTCCCCAACTAGAATTAATAACCGAAAGATTGTTTGTTACATTTTGATAAAAAATTAGTACAAAGAGAGAATCTACTTTAAGCTTCTGTTTCACTCCCCTTGCCTAATATAGCCCTATAGACAGTGACAACTATGATAAATTTGATAGGTTCTTTATGTATGTTAACGTGGACATTGGTGTATTGGATGAGCCATCTGGAATGCTCTTTAGCCAGACTTTTAATTGTGTATGTCTGATCCTTCAATTCTTCCATGGCTTTATAAACACATCCGCTTAGTTGTTGAAGTTCTCCAGTACTTTGTCCAAGTGCGTGGAAGATGGATCTAACAACTTGTCTACATAATCAGATAATGATTTCTGCATGTTGGCCAGTCATATCATTTCTTTGCCTTCTCCACTTGTATGTGATTCTGTATGCAAACCTTGAAGAATCTTGAAGTCTTTGTTATGTTCTTCTTTGACCTTAATATCTACTTGCTGCAACCCTGTCTCGGCCTGGATGATCATTTCAATTTTGAACTCTAAACTTTGAAGCCACTCGATTAGAGGTTCATCTCCCTTCTGCAGAATCTTTTCTTTCAACACCCCTTTTGTCTTCATCTTCACACCTACATGGAGCGTTACTATGCACTCCTGACACTTCACTCTCTCAGATGCAAGATTTTGTAAATTCTTCTCGATGTTATTCCTTTCTATCTCCAACCTCAAGAGAGCATTAGCTAACTACTCAACAACTGCCAAGCCTTCAGATTTGAGCCTCTCACCCCATCCTCTACTGATCTGCGCAAAGTGGCGATCTTCCTGTAACTTGGCCAATATAGCTTGATTCTCTACCATGCTGGGATCAAAGGTGGATTGAGTGCTGGGAACACTTGCAATCGGGGTGAGGAGCTATATTATGAAATTTTTCAGCTCAACCACTTCTGCCTTCAGTTAAACCTTGGCAGTCTTGAGCTCCTCAAGTTCTTCTTCTATCACCACATTAGTAGACTTCCACCAGTCTAACTTGGTGTCATGGCTAGCTAACCCCATATCAAATGACTGCAGCTAAAAATATGAAGCAGTCATATCTTTGAATCTACCATCTTTGGTTGGTTTGGCCACTTCCATAGTGAAGTTCCTAGTCTTAGGGTCACGACCTAGAGTAGACATCATCTTTACTTTCTTCTGTTTTCTCACAGCAGCCTTGGGCTGAAAAGCTCGTGACAGAGTTTCTTTGCTGGAAGCCCCTTCTTCCACCCTCTTCCTCTTGCATTCTAGAGTATTTTCAATCCATGAATTTGCGCTAGTAACTTTGTTAGAAGAAACCAACTCCTCAATGAACAACTTCCTGATGACTGGGGGCGTAGCCTTTGGTCTCAAAGAAAATGGGTTCACTGGAGTAGGAGAAGAGGACACTGATTTGGCTACTGAAGCGACCTTCTATTTCTTCGTAGCCTCTCCTTCTAATTCTATGGTTGAAGGAGTATCTTCACCCACTTCCACTATGATGGGGGACCTTCTCCTTGGGGAATCCTGGGTCGAGGAGTAAACTGGTACATCTACTATGAATTCTTTTACTGACCACTCTGGTTCTGCATCCTTTGTGAGCTCCTTTGTTGTTCGAATATTTGGGAGTGAACCTTCTCAACATGTCTTCTTTGGCTGAACTTCTTTTTCAGGAGGTTCATCACCTCCACCAGCTGGCTGAGAAGAACTTTTCGACATAGTTAGGAGTATTACTGAGGAAGTTGTTGCAATGTTGGAGGAATCCTTTGTCAGAGTTCTTTGAGTAGGAGGCTTCATTTCTGACCTCTTCCTTGTTCCTGTTGTCCATTCAACCCACTGCTCTGTCCTCTTATAAATACCACTCATTAGGGTCTGCAAGTCACCGACGGCTTGATCTAACATGGGCTCAGAACTGATGGAGAGAGGCTTGATCTTCTCGAGATAGGTGTTATCATACATGTGCTGGCCATCATCTAGTAGCCCTTTGACTACAAAATTGACCTTGAACTTTTTAATTTGTTCAATGGTTAATCTGGCATAGAACCTATCTCTTCTCTCTAGATCATCTCTACAATTGGCCCAGTAGTCTTCAATGTCATCTACATGGTGGATATCCTTGCCCATTTGCAGATAATCATGAGCATAATTAGCTGGATCATATTGTGGCCTCAAAACATCATAGCTTTTTAAGGAAAAACCTTTTAGAGAATGCCTTTAGGACATTCTTTGCCTCAGACTGGGAAGCACAACCATAGGCACCAATAGTCATGGGGAAGTTGTAGCCTTTCTTCTTGGCATCAACACATATCACATTCACTTTTTGAGCTTGTCTCATCACCTCCACCAGCACGATCATATCCGTAGGATATATGGGCAGCTTGAAAGGGAAGTCATCAGAACCTGCAAGACAAAGGTATGAGAAATCTCTAAATTGAATGAAATAGAATCCAAATTGGCTGATGAAAGCCATGACTTTGGGGGGAGAATTTCCTTTCTAGACAACCTTGTAACTCCCTACACAATCTCATTGTAAATGCATCATTAACCAGAAGGTATTCTGCATAACTTTTATGTAATTGTAAAGAGGGGAAGAATTCATAACTCTTAACATCATCAAGAAATTTCTCTAATCTAGGAAGTCTTGGCCAAATTTGTATTGTTGCCAAAATATACAATAGATTTGATGACATAAAATTCATTCTGCTGCTTAGCTCTATCTAGGGCTTCTGAAAGGTTCTCACTTACCATAAGGGCCCAATCGATGAAGTGATGTTGGGAACAGATTACCTAAACTAGGAAGAAGTGATGATCAACAAAAGTGAGTTCCTCACTCTCACCTTTGATCCTATGGAGTAACACCAGAATGTCAGTGATCTCTGGCTTCATGGTAGTGTCGTATAATGTCTTCGGCAACCTCCCTTTGGCGATCTTGGGTTCTTGAAACCATGCTTTCATTATCTCCTTCTTCCAAACTGACTTTTTGGCAATATATTCAGTCACTGGTCAACTGTATGTCATTTCTGAATACTAAGCTTGCTCTGGGATGCGAAGCAAGTTATGGACCGATTCCCTGTCAATAGATAGTAGTACCGTATCATTGGGCAATATAATTTGCCTGGTATCTGGGTTGTATCAAGAAATGGATTCCCGGATCAATTCTGGGGCTTGAAGAACCACAAGAAAGCCAACGGCCTCAACTAATCTTCTCTCCTTCAACTTCTCAGTAATGGGATGTATCTAGTCCACTTTTGATCTGTTCTAGAAGTTCTGCATGTCAAAGAACTTCAGAGATGTATCTGAAATCTTATGCCATTCAGAAGTAATGTCGTTCATTCCATCGAATCCCATGAATTTGGAAGCCATTATTCAAATGATTTGATTTGGGAATGAGGAATATCTTTGATAATGCAGGGACAAAGAAGAACCAATATTAAAGCTTCAAATCTAAACAATATGTTAGGAAAATAGTGGCTCTTGTTGGCAATCCCCAACTGATCTTAGAACGTTTGATTTTTTACCGTTTAACAACTGACTTCCCATGCCACATGAATGAAAAGACCTCAACATTAATGAAACCGTTTGTTATGAAGTAAAATGGCTTTATTTGATTTAATTACCATGCTCTTACGGGTCGTTAAGAAATGTCTTTTCACTTTTAGTAACCGCAATGGTAAGTTTTCTAAGGTAGCGAAAAATCACTTTTCTACTTCTCCTTTGGGAAGAGAACTGCTTTTGGAGTGCTCTCGGTTCAAAAATCTGCCGAGGGGGAAATTTGGTTTATTAGGATGCCAAAATGGCATGTGTTGATTTCATGTGCCTTCTTTATATCTCAGATTCTTTATGAGACAAGTTCTTCCTTGAAATTGCTTCATTTAAATGGTTTGGCAAAAAATATACTCCGTGGGTCAAAACCTACCTGTAGGAGTAGGGGAGAAGTCATTTTCTACTTTTTCGCCTTTAGGCTTATCTCCTCAATTTCTTTCTATTGAATAATTCCTCTTAACTTTTAGAGGTGTAATCTAGACACAACAACCCTTCTTAAGCCTAAAGGATCCATTTTAGAACTGTACTTCTTGCTGAGACATCACTTAGTAGTCATCAGCGGAAGATGCACTCTATTGATACTTTTTCGCCAGTGGAGAGGCTCGAACCCAATTTTTTGCCAAGTTGCAAAATGAAGGATTATGGCTACATACTTCAACTATGTGTAACAGTGATGTTATAAATCTTTGAACCATGACCTTTACATGATTGGGAACTTAACCTACCCAATGAAAACATAAACTCATAAACAGAAACCCTCCGGTTCACATAAGAGAAGGCAATTTGGAAAAATGCGGTAAAGGCTCCCTAGCCTAAGGGAAAGTTTTCTAGACTTAGACTCAGGACTAACAAGAAGCTTTCAAGACCTTCACTATACATTAAACACTCACTTTTGTCTGAAGGGTATGTAGACTAAAAGTGGGGCAACAACTGGCTGTGTCTGGGGACTTGGACATTCACATGTTCAAGCAAGAAATCTCAAATCTCTGGTTTTGTAAAGCTCAAAAAAAGATGGCTCACAACAAAACTAAAGCAAGACACGGAAAGGGAAAAAAGGAAGGGAACCTAACTAGGAAAACAAAAGAAGGATCTAAATGTAACTATTATGCAATATAGGTGTTACCTATTTAAAATTTAAATCTGATAGAGCTTAAAATCCTTACTATTATATGTCAAGGGTAGCGCTTCACCATCTGGATATGTCAATTTGAAAGAATTCTTCTCAAATTCTTGATGGATCTTGAAAGGTCTTTTCCATAGTGTTTCAAAATTTCCGTGCATGCCCTTGGGTGCCCTATGCTTGTCCCACAACAGCACCATGTCTCCTATCATAAATTTCTGGTGTCTTCTCTTTTTATCAAAAAAACTCTTTACATGTATCTGATGTTGTGTAATGTGGTCTACCATTTTCTCTCTTTCTTCTTCCAGTTCGTTTAGGCATAGAATCCTCTTTTCTAAACCATCTTCATATATGCCATCTTCTTCTACTATTCTCAGTTTGCAAGTTGCTAACTCTAGTGGTAATGGAAGGCTAGCCTCTACTGTGTAAACAAGTTCAAAAGGGGATACACCTATGGCTCTTTTGGGATTCACTCTATCTGCCCAGAGGGCTTTATAGATTTTCTTATGCCAGGTTCTCTAGTTGTCTGCTACAAGCTTCTTCATGATATTCACCAAGTTTTTATCGGTGGATTCAGCTTGGCCGTTCCCTTGAGGGAAATAGTCAGAAGACTGACTAACCATGATGCTGTACTCGAAGAAAAATTCATAAATTTATTGAGAAGAAAAGTACGCAGAGTTATCCATAACTAACTTAATAGGCACACCAAACCTTACCAGGATGCTTTCTTTGATGAACCACATACTACTTCTGAAGTAGTCCTCTTGGTTTCTTTTGCCTCCACCCATTTTGTGAAGTAGTCAGTCGTAGTGATTATGTAGGTATGACCTACACTGGACATGGGGTTTATAGGACCAATAAAATCAAGACCCCATTGTTGAAAAGGACCTTCAATTATCACTGGTTTCAGAGGCAACGCTGCTAACTATGGCTTTCCGGTAAACATTTTGCATTTCTCACACTTTGCTACCCATTGGTAAGCATCTCTAAATATTCTTGGCTAGTAATAAAACCACCTCAAAATCTTGAATGTGGTAACTAATGAGGGGAAATGTCCTCCATAGGCTTCATCATGAAATACTTTTAACAACTTCTCTTGTTGTTGTCTGTCGACACATCGGAGAAAGGTCCCATCTATTGATCTCTTATATAACCTATCTTCCCAGATAACATATTTAGAAGCCTTCATTTTTAGGTTTCTTCTTTGCTTAGAAGTCAGCCCTTCAGGGCATTCACCATATGTAAGGAAATACATGATGTTTTCAAACCAGGGGTCTTGCATACTTACTACCAAAACCCATTGTGTAGCTTCTCGATCTTTGCCTACTTGGTTTTTCACCATTGCCCTGCATAGTGCATTGCATCTCACCAGCCTTGTGGGCTTGATCTCTACATCATATTCTTTCATTTTAGCTACCCATTCTCCTTTGTTATTATATCCTACATCCTGTTGAGTCAATGTGCTTTTAACTGTGATATCAGGTACATACACAAGAGAATGTGAGTGTAAGACGTAGAATCTGAAATTCTTTAAAGTCTTAACGACTGTGAAAGTGTGTTTTTCAGTTTGGGAGTATTTCAGCTCATGATTTTTTAGAGGTGTGCTCATAAAAGAAATAGGAGCCTGGACTTCCTCCTCATTTTCTTGCATGAGAATGGCTGATAGAGTATGTTCAGAAGAATAACAATAGATTACAAAGTCTTTCTTGTAATCTGGGTGACATAACACTAGAGCATTGGCTATGGTGTTCTTTATGTTTTTGAAGGCTTTCTTACTAGATTCATTCCACTTAAAATTCACATTTCCCTTCATCATATCAACTATACATTTAGTAATTTCCAAAAAATCTGGAACGCACCTCCTGAGAAAGTTAACCTGACCAAAAAAAGATTTTACTCCAGTTTTATTCATAGGTAAACTCAATTTTTGAATAGCTCTGACCCTTTTTGGATAGATTCTTATGCCTTCCTAGGAGACAATGTGACCTAGAAATTTCCCCTCAGTTACACAGAAGACTGACTTCTTGGGATTTAATGAAATCCCATCCTCCTGACACCTTTGCAATACTTTCCTTAAGTCATTTATATGATCTATTCTTTTCCTAGAGAATACAGTAAGATCATCCAAACACATACCAATGATTTTATTCTTCATATCACTGACGGAAAGGTCCATACCTCTCTAAAAAGTATCTCTAGTGTTGATTAGTCCAAATGGGATTCCGTAGTAAGCAAAAGTGCCCCACGGGGTGGTGAACGCCATTTTATGCTGGTCTGCATTCTCAACTTCTATCTGATTATATCCTGAAAAGTCATCCAACATAGAAATCATCTCAGCTTCGGCTACGATCTGTAGTAAGTGATCCATATTGGGAAGAGCATAATTGTCTTTTAAATAAGATTGGTTAAGATTTCTAAAGTCTACACAGATTTTTATCTCTCCGTTCTTCTTCCTCACAGGAACTATGTTTGCCACCCAGGTAGAGTGGTGTATAGGATAGATGATACTTTCTTTAAGCATTTTATCTACTTCCTTAAAAATTGCATCAGCAACTTTGGGATTATATTTCCTTTGCTTTTGCCTAAATGAGGTATCTTCAGGTTTTAAGGGGATTTGATGCTTGAATTTCCCACCCATAAAACTTTTCAGGTCTTCATAGCTCCAGGAGAAAACATCTGAATATTCTAGGAAGAGTTTCCTACCCTCATTCTATTCTTCTTTAGTACAACACTTCCCAATGTTAATCATCTTTGGATATTTCTCAGTTCCAATATCCATTCCTTCATATTCGCCAGTCGTAGGACGTCTTTTGATTCTTTTCTTCTTCACAAAAGTGTCATGCTTATTGAAATTTTTTTCAAGAGTAACTAGATGGGACAGAATGATATTACCTTGCAGCTGGATAACATTTGACTTATGTTTCTTTTTCTTGTCTGGATGATCTCCTTTAATATTTCCATGGACTTCTTTATGGAAGTCACCACCACTCTCTAGAAAGAGAAGGAGATTCTTGTCATCTTCTAACACTTGCCAATCTTCCACATTTTTGGGTATGGACGGTCGGTATATGAATTCCACTTGGTACTTCTTGTCTTTGAATTCTAGCTCAGGAAGGAGTAATGAAGCTGATACAGCTAGGGAGTCCACTTTGGCATTCAACTGTCTTGGCACTGATTCAATAAAGAATGCATCTAGTGTATCTATCTCATCCCATACTCTATTTCTATAGTTCTTTAATCTGTGATTTTTAACAGCGTATTGATTCTTAATTTGGCGCATGATAAGCTCTGCATCACCATGAGCTCTCAAAATCTTCATGCCCTTTTCCTTTGCAGTGATAATTCCTAATAGAAGGGATTTGTATTCAGTGGTATTGTTGGTATTTCTGAATTCTAATTTATAAGCCATAGGCTCACATATTCCATCTGGTGATATCAAGACCACACCTACACTGGATCTCAACAATGCACAACTGCCATCAAATTCAAGTGTCTAGATTTGAGATGACTCTTCTTTGGTGGAAAACTCCTTTCCCCATTCTCTTGGTTTCACCTCCTCATCGTGATCATCAGTAAATAGCATATAGTTTCCAAATTCCAATTCTTGATACAAAATTTGGGCTTTAGGATCATTAGATTTCAGTAGTGTAAACTTAGCTTTCTCTTCTAGGACCAGTTTAATCTTTTTATTACCCATTGGTATTAAATCTTGAGACAAGTCTAAATTTATTTCCCCTCCTAGATCTCTACAGAAACTCCTGATTAGCAACAAACTGTTCCTAGTAGGTATATCAGCAACCAGAATTGTTAACATCATCTTCTTCTTAGGGTGCACTGCCAAAGCCACTTGGGCATCCTTAATTTGTCCAACTAGAGGTACTTTCTTGAACTCCATAGAATAGCACCTACCATGAGCTTTAGTAAGGGTAAGTCCTAAAGCTTTAGCTACTGTTGATGGCATCACGTTATCTGAGGCCCCATAGTCTATTATACAATTTCTCAACTTGCATCTATTAATATATAAAGACACATAGAATGGATCAGGCTCTGACCCAGGAAAGTAGCTAACACAGATGGTTCACCTTGCTCAATGGGCTCCGCAAAAATTGACTCATTTTATATAGTATTCATGACATTCTAGTTTAGGTTATGATTCCCTTCATTACAATAATCTACTAATTTCTACAATTCTATAGGATTGGATTTGAGATAATCTATGGGAGAGATTTGAATTTGAGAGTCCCTACAAAATTTAATAATGTCAAAAGAGTTATGTTCCTTACCTGGTTGTATAATTCTCATGCCTTGATTGGCTTCCTTACAGTTGGAGGTAGATGCCTCGTTATTTTTAGGTGGGGGTAAGAGGTAGGACCTTTATCTTTCTGGCTCCTGGTCAAGACCGCATAGGAAGTCCCATCTATGGTCACATAACATGTTGCTCCTTGTTCTGAATCAAACTCATACCCTAAATATAAGTTTTTAGAGGCGCCATGTGAGTATGAGTCTGATTCGGTGCTGGAGACTCCAGCATTCCATTCATCAATTTGATGCATTTTCCAAGCATGGGCTACATCAGGGCAGCTTTCTCCATCGTGATCTGTAGTTAGATGAAAGGCGCACATATTCCCTCTTTTAGGGGGGCTTCAATAGCTAGTCTTTGTGGTGGACCAGTTAATTCTAGTGCTTTACTATCAGTATTCCTCCCATCATTTCCCCTTCTTGGTTTCTCTTGATAGTTTCGTTGATAAGGGTTATTGAATCTAGGAAGTTGCCTTTTGAAGATGATGAATTCATTTGACAATTTTTGGATCATCTCATCAAACGATGTAGTACCACTAGAACTAGCTCTTGACTGGATTTCCCTCTTCCATTTCCTGGATGAGATCATGTGATCTTTGAGTTCCATGGCAGTTCTCTGTGTAGCATCCAAACCTATAGGATTAACTCTTCTTAGATCATAATTGATGTCTGGTGGCATATCACTTATAAAGAATGTTTTCAAATTCCCTTCCATAGGCCTATGAGCCACTGGAATACAATTTATGAGCTTATTGAATTCAGCTATGAAATCTCTCATACTAATAGAAGGCTCTTTCTTGATGGAGGTTAATTGTGTCAATAGAGCATGTTCATCTTCCACAGTTTTAAACCTTCTTTCAAAAGCAACTCTCATGGAGGCCCAATTTGTAATAGAAGAATTTGGTAGGTGGTGAAACTGATTAGCAACACCCTCAACAAGGGTCTCAACAAATAATCTAATGGCCACGTCCTCTTCCTGTACTACTAGAATATTGACAAAAGAAAAGAATGTAGCAATATGTTCATTTGTAGATACTTTCTCATCTCCAGAAAATTTAGGAAAATTATTTTTAGACTAAGGGAAGAGGATTGTATGCTGCTAATTGCAGGGGTCTGACTATAGCGGCCCAAGGGAGTGCCATTGTTACTTAAGGTAAATAAGGGGTTAGATTGATAACAGGGGGAGAAACTACTTCATGTAACATTAACACTTGGCAAGTGGTGGATACAAGAGTAGACTACTTAGGGGGGAAGAAGGTCTGCTCTGGCTTTTTGCAGTTCTTTTTCTTCGGCAGGGTACTTCAATCAGAGAAAATTTAATATTCGCAATTCTCTCAAAGACTAGATATGTACTTCCTTCTTTCTTTGTGCTCCTAAGAAATCTTTTAGGCTCAAGATTTTTGACTAATTCTATGGCCTAGCTTCACACTTGGCTTGGTGTTGTTCTCTTCTTTGATTTCTCTTTCATAAGGCTCTTTCAAGTGCTTCTTCTCTAGCTTCTTCTTGCTCTAGCACTTGACTGGCATTTCTGTAATGTTCGGTGCTTCTTCTATTCCTCCAGGAAAAAGTGTTCAGCGAGGAAATAAGGTCTTCTTGATCATCTTGAAAACCAAGATTTGGTTGGAGTACAGGAATTATATTTTCATTGGGAAGCACCATCTTTCCACATGATATGCTTCTGGTGTAACGACTGTTCATCTCCCCAGCAGAGTCACCAAAAATATGTTAGTAAATAGATTGTTCTTTTCAATTTAACTCTAAAATACCCAAAATGCTTAAGAGCAATCGAATACAACAGTTGGAATTTTTTTTTTGAAAAAACTAATTTCCCTCTAAATTTAAAGGTACAACTCCCTTATATGAATGATTTTCAGTGAATTTTTCTCTTTCCTAGTCTAACAGGGGTATGTTCTTAACCTGAGAATAGAAGAGGCAAACCAAGCTAATCCTAGGTAGGAAATAGCTCACATAGGACGGATTCAACTCTAAATCTAGCCAACTCTGAGATTTCATCAATCAGATTAACTCCCAAAATTGGTAATGCATGAACTTCTACTAAAAATGCAGATGCAAGACTAAAGATTAATGATGGAACAACAATGAATCGATCTATATCATAAGAATGTTTCCCAAACTTTAGATAACAACGAATTTCCCCTTTTGCTAATTGTATCAAATCATAATACAAAGATCTGGTTTGAACATAGATTGTAAATCCAACTTCAAAGAAACATCTGAATTTGACAAAAAGATAAGTGTAATGCAAATGGAATAGATAAAACAATGGTATTCAGACATACAAATTTGACTCAGCAAAATGCTATCTTTCACACCAAAATTTAGCTGACCTTTGTATTGATTTTGGAAATAACACATATAGAGTCCTAGATTGGGCCATTACAAAATGGGGGTAACCGAAATAGTTCAAATTCCCCAACTAGAATTGATTACCGAAATATTATATGTTACATTTTGATCAAAATTTAGTACAAAGAGAGAATCTACCTTAAGCTTCAGTTTCGCTCCCCTTGCCTAATTTAGCCCTATAGGAAGTGACAGCTATGATAACTTTGATAAGTTCTTCATGTTTGTTAATGTGGACATTGGTGTATCGAATGAGTCATCTAGAATGCTCTTTAGTTAGACTTTTAATTTGCATATGTATGATCCTTCAATTCTTCCATGGCTTTATAAACACATCTGCTCAGCTGTTGAAGTTCTGGCACTTTGTCCAAGTGGGTGGAAGATGGATCTAACAACTTGTCTGTCTACATAATGAGAGAATAATTTATACATGTTGGCCAGTCCTATCATTTCTTTACCTTCTCCACTTTTCTATGATTTTGTATGCAAACCTTGAAGAATCTTGAAGTCTTTGTTCTATTCTTCTTTGACCTTAATATCTGCTTGCTACAACCCTGTCTCGGCCTAGATGATCATTTCAATTTTGAACTCTAGAATTTGAATCCACTTCATTAGAGGTTCATTTCCCTTCTATAGAATTTTGGGTTTCAATGACTCTTTTGTCTTCATCTTCACACCTACATGGAGCATTACTATGTACTCCTGACACTTCACTCTCTCAGATGTGAGAGTTTGTAAATTCTTCTCGATGTTATTCCTTTCTATCTCCAACCTCAAGAGAGCATTATCTAACTTCTCAACAATTTCCAACCCTTCAGATTTGAGCCTCTCACCCCATCCTCTACCAATTTGTGTGAAGTGGCGATCTTTCTGTAACTTGGCCAATAAAGCTTGATTCTCTACCACGCTGGGATCAAAGGTGGATTGGGTGCTGGGAACACTTGCAATCGGGGTGAGGAGCTATCTTATGAAATTTGTCAGCTCAGCCACTTCTACTTTTAGTTGAACCTTGGCAGTCTTGAGCTCATTAAGTTCTTCTTCTATCACCACATTAGTAGACTTCCACCAATCTACCTTGCTGTGATGGCGAGCTAACCCCATATCAAATGACTACAATTGAAAATTTGAAGCGGTCATATCTTTGAATCTACCATCCTTGGTTGGTTTGGCCACTTCAATACTGAAGTGCCCGGTCTCAGGGTCATGACCTAGAGTAGACATCATCTTTACTCTCTTCTATTTTCTCATAGCAGCCTTGGGCTGAAAAGCTCATGACAGAGTATCTTTGCTAGAAGCTCCTTCTTTCGCCCTCTTCCTCTTGCATTCCAGAGTATTTTCTATCCATGACTCTGCATTAGTAACTTTGTTGGCAGAAACCAACTCCTCAATGAACAACTTCCTAATGACTGGGGGCATAGCCTTTGGTCTCGAAGCAAATGGATTCACTAAAGTAGGAGAAGAGGACACCAATTTGGCTATTGAAGCGACCTTTTGTTTCTTCTTAGCCTCTTCTTCTGATTCTTTGGTTGAAGGAGTATCTTCACCCACTTCCACTATGATGGGGGACCTTCTCCTTGGGGAATCCTGGGTCAAGGGGTCAACCAGTACATCTACTATGACTGATTTTACTAACCACTCCGGTTCTACATCCTTGGTGAGCTCCTTTGTTGTTTTGATATTTGCGAATGAACCTTCTCCACAAGTCTTCTTTGGCTGAAATTATTTTTCAGGAGGTCCATCGCCTCCACCAACTGGCTGAGAATAAATTTTGGACATAGTTGGGAGTATTACTGAGGAATTTGTTGTGATGTTGGAGGAATCCTTTGTTAGAGTTCTTTGAGTAGGAGGCTTCCTTTCTGACCTCTTCCTTCTTCCTGCTTTCCATTCAACCCACTTCTCTATCCTCTTATAAATACCACTCATTAGGGTGTGCAAGTCACTGACAGCTTGATCTAACATGGGCTCAGAACTGATGGAGAGAGGCTTGATCTTCTTGAGATAGGTGTTATTATACATGTGTTGGCTGTCATCTAGTAGCCATTCGACTGCAAAATTAAACTTGAACCTTTTGATTTGTTCAATGGTTAATCTGATATAGAACCTATCTATGCTCTCCAGATCATCTCTAAAATTGGCCTAGTAGTCTTCAATGTCATCTACATGGTGGATAGCTCAGCCCATTTGTAGATAATCATGAGCATAATTAACTGGATCGTATTGTGGCCTTAGAACATCATAGCTTTCCAACGAAAATATCTTAGAGAATGTCTTTAGGACATTTTTCGCCTTAGACCAGGAAGCACAACTGTAGGCACCAATAGTCATGGGGAAGTTGTAGCCTTTCTTCTTGGCATCATCACATATCACAATCACTTGCAGAGCTTGTCTCATCACCTCCACCAGCATGATCATATCTGTAGGATGTCTGGGCAGCTTCAAAGGGAAGTCATCAAAACCTGCAAGATGAAGGTATGAGATCCCCAAATTGAATGAATTAGCATCCAAATTGGCTGATGAAAGCCATGGCTTTGGGGGAGAATCTCCTATTTGGATAGCCTTGTAACTTCCTACACAATCTCATTGTAAATGCAACATTAACCCGAAGGTATTCTGCATAGCTGTTATGAAATTGTAAAGAGGGGAAGAATTCGTAACTCCTAACATCATTAGGAAATTACTCTAATCTACGAAGTCCTGGCCAAATTTGTATTGTTGCTAGAATATACAAAAGAACTAAAGACATATAAAATTCATTCTGGCGCGTAGCTCTATCTAGGGCTTGCGAAAGGTTCTCACTTACCATATGGGCCCAATCGATGAAATGATGTTGGGAAGAGATTACCTGAACCAGGAAGAAGTGATGATCAACAAAATTGAGTGCCTCACTCTCACCTCTGATCCTATGGAGTAATACTAGAATGTCAACGATCTTTGGCTTTAGGTTAGTGTCATATAATGTCTTTGACAGCTTCCCTTTGGCGCTCTTGGGTTCTTGAAACCATGCTTTCATTATCTCCTTCTTCCAAACTGGCCTTTTGGAAATATATTCAGTCACCGCTCAGCTATATGTCATTTCTAAATACTCAGCTTACTCTGGGATGCAAAGTGAGTTATGGACAGATTCCCTATCAATAGATAGTAGGACCATATCACTGGGAAATATAATTTGCCTGGTATCTGGGTTGTATCGAGTGATGCATTCCCTCATCAATTCTGGGGCTTGAACAGCTACAGGAAAACCAATGGCCTCAACTAATCTACTCTCCTTCAACTTCTCAGTAATGGGATGTATCTAGTCCACTTTTAATCTATTCTGGAAGTTTTGCATGTCAAAGAACTTCAGAGATGTATCTGAAATATTATGCCATTCAGAAGTAATGTCATTCATTCCATCGAATCCCATGAATCTAGAAGCCATGATTCGAATGATTTGATTCGGGAATGAGGAATATCATTGAGAACGCAGGGATAAAGAAGAACCAATATTAAAGCTTCAAATCTAAGCAATATGTTAAGAAAATAGTGGCTCATGTTGGCAATCTCCAACTGATCTTTTAAATTTTGAATTTTTACCGTTTAACGACTGACTCCCCATGTCACAGGAATTAAAAGACCTTAACATTAATGAAACAGTCCATTATGAAGTAAAATGGCTTTATTTGAATTAATTACCTTTCTTTTACAGGGCGTTAAGAAATTTTTTTCACTTTTAGTAACCGCAATGGTAACTTTTTTGAGGTAGCGGAAAATCACTTTTCTGCTTCTCCTTTGGGTGGAGAAGTGTTTTTGGACTGCTCTCAGTTCAAAACTCCGCCAAGAGGGAAATTTGATCTATCAGGATGCCAAAATGGCATGTGTTGATTTCATCTACCTTCTTTATATCTCAGATTCTTTGTGAGACAGGTTCTTCCGTGAAATCGCTTCATTTAAATTGTTTGGCGTAAAACATACTCCGTGGGTCAAAACCCGCCTATAGGAGTAGGGGAGAAGTCATTTTCTTCTTTTCCACCTTTAGGATTATTTCCTTGATTTATTTCTAATATATCATTCCTCTTGACTTGTAGAGGTGTAATCTAGACACTGCAGCCCTTCTTAAGCCTAAAGGATCCATTTTAGAACTGTACTTCTTTATGAGACATCACTTAGTAGTCATCAGCGAAAGATGCAATATGTTGATACTTTTTCGCTAGTGGGCAAGTGGAGAGGCTCGAACCCGATTTTCCGCCAAGCTGGAAAATGAAGGATTACGACTACATACTTCCATTGTGTGTAACACTGATTTTATAACTCTTTGAACCATGACCTTTACCAAATTGGGAACTTAACCTACCCAATGAAAACATAAACTCGTAAACAGAAACTCTCCGATTCACAAAAGAGAAGTCAATTTGGAAAAATCTGGTAAAGGTTTCCTAGCCTAAGGGAAAGTTTTCTAGACTTAGACACAGGACTAACAAGAAGTTTTCAAGACCACCACTATACATTAAACACTCACTTTACTCTGAAGGGTATGCGGACTAAAAGTGGGGAAACAAATAGAAACATAATTTTTTAATAGTTTATGCACTCTTAAACATAGAGTTATTATTTGTATCCATTCTATCAAGATTAATGGTCATTTATTACAGAAAGATAAGGACATCACACAGGTCACATATGATTGTTTCTCCTCTCTTCTTTATTAAGACTCTTTGTTTGATGCATGAAAACAACATGAGCTTTTGAAGGACATTCCTTGTTTGGTCAATCGGGACATGAATAGAGCTCTTACAAGGATCCCACCTATTAAGGAGGTTCATGAGGTAGTTTTATCCTTTGAAGAGAACAAGGCCCCAGGCCTGAATTTTTTCTCCATGTTTTTCTTCCAACTGTATTGGGATATCGTGGCCAAAGATTTTGTGGTTGTTGCTAGAGAATTTTTTGGCTCTAGAATCCTTTTGAATGAGATGAAAGCTACTTTCATTGCCCTCATTCTGAAGAAACAAGGAACGAACTATTTTCAAGACTTCGGAACAACTAATCTATGAAATTCTATTAATAAGATCTTCATGAAGATTCTAGTTATCAGGCTAAATCCTTTTCTGCTGGTCATAATTTCTGCCCAGCAATATGGGTTTGTCCCAGGTAGGAAAATTATTGACTAGATCATGAATGTCCTAGAGAACATTCATTTTCTTATGGTCAATAAAAATTATGGCTTCTTCCTTATGTTATACCTCTTGAAAGACTATGATAGAGTGAATAGGGACTTCATGCTAAAAATTTTATCTACCTTCGATTTCAATGGTTCTTTTCTTCAAATCATCATGCAACTGATCTCTATTGTCAACTTTGTGGTTGTTGTGAATGGTGCTCCAATTGGTTTTTTCTCCTCTTCAAGGGGAATTAGGAAAGGTGACCCCCTTTACCCTTTCCTCTACATCGCTATGGTGAAGGCCCTTAGGAGGTTTATTCATATACATGTTCAGATTGGTAGACTCAAAGGCTTAACCCTGTCATCAAGGGATTTAGTTAGCTCACATTAGTAACTTTTGGATGAAATCCAACTTATGGGAGAAAGCTTTGTTTTAGAGGCCAAATATTTAAAGGAAATTATTATCTCTTATAAGGGGGCATCATATTAGGCTATCAACCTTTCAAAACTCTCTATCTTCTTCATGAATACTCCTGCTAATAGACAATATAGGATTGTGGGAATCCTTTGGTGCAGAATTGATATTTTCTCCTCCATCTATCTAGGTCTTCCTCTCTATAAGCACAACTCCATAATTAATTTTTGGGAAACGTGGAGGGGAAAAGATCAATTCTACACCAAAGAAAAGTGGAGGGGAAACAATCTCTTCTCCTCCACACTCATAAGCTTCAATTGATTGAGTTCTCTTTACAAAATCTTTTAGTTTATGCTATGAGTATTTTTAATGTTCTAAATAAATTTATTGTTAATCTAGAACAAATACAAATAAAATTCCTTTTGTTGGGCTCTAAGGCAAAAACTAGAATGCATTTAGTCACATGGGATTAGGTTTGTTGCCTATGTCTCTGGGAGGTTTGGCTATTTGTAAGCCAAAGCCGTAAATAATAGGGCCCTACTTACCAAACAACTATGGCACAAAAACACTACTAACAATGAATGGTCCAAGATTGTTCGAGGAAAATACATGAATGCATTTTCTCATTTTAGGGAATTTGCGACTGATAATATATCCATTGATATGTACTCTTATTTGTAGAAACATATTTTAGGTACAAAGAACTTCCTCCTCTAGGGATTGCATTGGTTGGTAGGAAATCGTATGAGGATCCATTTCTTGAAAGATTGGTGTTTGGGGGATGCCCCTTGTCCTTCATACCAAATTCTGACAGGTTTACACCTATCTGTGTTCGATGGTTTGGGTGCTTTGTTGTTGATTATATTCTTCCCTTTAATTTGGTAAACCTTATGGATGTTATCCCAACCCTCCATCCTCTTAAGAATATGTTGAATCTTATTTGTATCCCAAGCTCACTGATAGAGGATGAAAATTATCTGGTTTCCTTCTACAGATGGAAAATTCTAAATTTCAGAGGATTTTTAGATGAAAATTAGACTCCCTTCTCCCATGCCCTTTTGGTCCTTCGTCTGGAATTCAAATCTTCTCCCCAAAGTTTATATTTACTTTTGGCTTCAAATTCAGAAAACAAAATCTCACTATTGGCAATCTTCGCAAGAGAGGTATCTCCCTTCCTAATCATTGTTTTTTATGTCTAAATAATGTTGATGATGATTTCCATATCTTTTTCACTTGTGCTTTTTCTAGAGAGGTTTCATCCTTCTTCTTTAACCTTTTGTCAACTTCCTAGGTTTTGCAAACTCATTTGTGGATTGTTGGATGCAATGGAAGTTCCCTTCTCATAACTACTCCTTAATTTTTCTTTGGTAACTCATGTTACCTCATGTATCTTGGGGGGTTGTGGAAGGAGAGAAATAAATTTATCTTTAATGACAAGATTTGTTATAAAATTTATTTTTCTCACAAAATTAAATTGGCTGTTAAGGAGAACTTTATGGTGATTTGTGGTAACTCCTCTAGATCAGGCCCCTTTTAATCAATCCTCATAAGGATTGGAAGATTCCTCAAGCTTGGAATTTAGAGTGGAACATTATAAAACCATTGAAAAAATAGATTAAGATGAGACCTAACATAGATTGGTAACCTCCTACTGGGAGACGATTCTAAAAATTATAGATGGGATAGAAAAAGTGAATAGTAGGCCTGTAGGTTATGGGGGAGTAATTCATGATCACACATGTAGACTTGTCTTGGCAGTCAAACTCAATCTGTGGATTTAGATAGACCATTACATCAAGGTTATGTTTATCTATCTGGGCTTAAATATTGCTAGAGATAATGGTATAATTAATGTCTGGTTAGAAAGTGGCTCTTTGAACATTGTTAATTATCTCAAAGGTGCCCCCCTAAGTTGGAACATTAAATATATCATAATGGATAGCCTAAGGTTATTTGAGGGGTTTTAAAATTTTATAATACCTAACATTTATAACAAGGGGAACCATGTGGTGGATTACCTTTCCAACTTAGGTATTAGCGCACATCAAAGATGATATTGGGATATGAATAATCATATCCCAATAATCCTTAGCCATCATCGTTGTAATGATGATCAAGGATGGTGACTTATTGCATTCTTGGAAAATGATTAATTCATACATGCAAGTGAGTGAAGTAAGGATGGCCTCTTTATTCAAGCTACATGTGCATTTGTGGATGGTGTTTTGCACACATTTCCTCTCTGCAAATTTTTCATGCTAGAGCCATGGGAGAATATAGAAATCATACTAAGCCTATTATCTATACCATATGATAGAATATTGAGCCTTTTTGGAGTGCCATTTCAGTGGGGAGCCTAAATGGCTACATGGAGTGGCCTCGTGGATCTGATACCGTTCTCACAAAGGATTTTTTTGAAATCTAGAAGGACAATGTTATGTATGTCTACAGGCTCGAGCTGGTGATCAATGATGAGCTTATCACCTATGTTTCCAATACCCTTATTGAAGGTAGGAAGTTCTATAGAGATAAGAAATCTATAGTAGATGTCATGGATTTTTCATTTCTTCATGGTGAATGGGAAAAGGCTCTCAAAATCATAGATGGGGGTTTTGACAGATGTTCTCTTCTAAAGCCATGGTCGGACATCAGTGAGGTAATTATGAATTACCTGACTTTAGATAGGAAGTTTGGTAGTATTTTCAACTGTCATTTCATGATCTTAAATTATTTCCATCATGAAATGGTTATTTATATTCCATTATATTTGGTTTCTTCACTTAACAAGATTGTTATAGCCCATAGGAAGAAACCCTCCTCCACAATCCTTCATGAGGGTCTTATTCTATTGATTATGGAACATGTTAAAGCCCTCCATTTTGAGAAATTTCCTCCTAAAAATAGTATTGAATTTAAGAAAAATGTGAGGATTCATAAAGAAGACACAAATGCTTTACACCCTACTATTAATTGAGATGGGGATGAAGTGTTCCATGTCTATAAGGGAAAAGGGAAGTCAAAAACTTGTATTTCTTCACCTTCCTCCTCTCGGAAGAAGAGAGTGGTGTCCTCAACGGTTGAGGATTATAATTAATAGCCTTTGGTTAAGGTTATCCTTGATTCTTTGGACAATAAAGGGAAAAAAAAAAATAAGGTCAGTTTGAGTGACAAAACAGAAAGGAAAGGCCAAAATAACTAAGCCTTCTACTAAGAATTTGAAAAAAGCCTCTCAGTTGAATCCTCTATTGCCTCCCAAATAGAGGTCTCCTTTTTTGAGGATGTCAGAGATGAGGATAAGGGGAATGACTCCCTTGTCTTACAAAATGGCATTAATATTGAAAAAGGGAATGATGTGACTACTCCTATTGATTTGTGTAGGGAAACTCCACTAGAAAAGTGTTCGTCAAATTTTGATAACTCTTTGATCAATACTTTGGTGAAGAATCTATTGCAGAATCAAGATGTTATTTTTTATTGGATTATTAATTAGATTACTAATATAAAGAACACCTCTCCCTTTGTTAAAAAATTGGATGATATTCTTGAAAACACTTGAACTTTGGACAAACGTATCAATGATCTCAAGCATGACCATGAAGAGAAAATTTGCAAGTTGGAGGGTTTCATTACGGTGTCTCATGAAAATTTGAATAGGGTCAAAAAAACTCAATGAGAAATTTGGTGTTGTTTAAAACCTTCCAAAGGAGGATTCATAGGTGAAGAAGAGGAAGAAAGACATTGCGAAGGATAAGGATGTTGAGCTTAAGATAGGGACCACCTCTACTATGCCAGGCCCTGCTACCGGGATAAGAAGCAAGAGCAAGGGTCTGACCCCTTTAGATAACATAGTCAACATTTTGAGGGTATTAATGAAGAAATTATTAGGAAAAATGATAATTTAATTAAGATATTATAGGTTAGTTTGGGGTTTTTTCTGATGTTTTCTTCCTTTTGGCATCTGGTTCCTATCTGGTTGGTGTCTATTTTATCTTTTGAGTAGGAAGTTTGTTTTTGTTGTATATCTTGGGTTTCTAGTCCCTATAAAACTAGTTTTCCCCTAATAAAAAACTATTACACACTACATTCTTTATATAGACATCATTTGGTAATATTACAACCCTAATCCCAAGAATTCTAAATTAGCATATTATAATTATAAGTCTGGGCTCATATATGACTCAATAAATAATTATTCTATCCAAAATGTGGTTACATGTCCCAATATAATCAATGTGTTAAGGAGAGAGTATGCCCCAACTTTTTAGAGTAGTTTTTAACACTACATGGATCAAAGTACATTATTTTTCATTATAACTTAAATTTTACTAATATAGTAATTGACGATATTAATTTTACTCCTGATTTAATACATTAAATAATCATTATCAATTGAAACATCTTAACGGGTTTTTTAAGCATCCCCTCTAATTAGAAAACTACTTCTCTTTCCTCATAAAGTTATGGAAATTTTCTTTGGATTGAAATTTTTTGTTGATAATCTTTCAAAGCTTCATTCTACTCTGTCATATTTACTTGTTATTCATGACAGTAGGAAGTGCTTCTTGTGGGTGTTGAGGTTGTTCTTTCATGTTGTGTTAAGTTATTAGTGTACTTTCAAGGAAGAGATAATATATTGAAG
Organism: Thuja plicata; assembly: GCA_018584345.1. Taxonomy (NCBI): domain Eukaryota; kingdom Viridiplantae; phylum Streptophyta; class Pinopsida; order Cupressales; family Cupressaceae; genus Thuja; species Thuja plicata. The sequence goes on along the minus strand of MU224975.1, from coordinate 2,058,762 downwards.
TGGATTATTAATGTAGGAGAATCCTAGGTGAATAAATGATCAACATCAACAAAAACTATTTTCCATTTTTTTCATTTCAATTGTCTGTTTGTTTCTAATTTTTCTTGGTTTCTCCCCATGTTTTAAGCTCTGATTTTATATTTCATTATTTGTGATAAGAAATTTCAACATACTCTTCTCTATGATGATTGACAGATTAAGGTATTATGCTAAATTGTATAATTGCCATCATCTTACCTACCTGTGTTTGAATGAGCATTAAAATTTGGCATGAAACTCCATTGAAACATTTAGGATTGAGGTATCATTTTAGAGATAGTAATTATAACTTCCCCTATAGCCATGTATGTAGAATATAGAAAATAGACAGCCACATGAAAGTAATTAACAAAGTTCCTTAAGATAATTACTACAGGATATGCAAAAAATAATTTTTATCAAGGTTTAGATACTCTCAAATAAATCAAAATTGGTAGGCATATAGCTGAAATTATCCATACATGGGAGAAAAATAAATAAAAATGCATAATCATTACTTCTTGAGAAACACCATATCAATGGTGGGGCTAAGTAGGCAAGAAAATATAGAAAAATAATCATTCAGAAAGTGGTTGACAACAAAACAAAATGAGAAAAAGAAAATGTGGGAAGGAGGAGTGGTGAAGTTAAGCATAGAGCATGGGATGAATTAAATCAAAGAGAAAAAGATAGAACATGCAGGGGCAATATAGATGAAAATAAATATAAGGGCCACACATTGATAAATGCATCAATACAAATAGTTAAGGATGTGATATAAAAGAGAGGAATTAGAGTTATGGGTATCAGTTGATAAGAAGAAAGAATATGTGTTTCATAAGAAAAGGAATAAATTATTGTATTCTTGTGAGGTGATTGAAAGAAGAAAAGAAAGAGATGTTGGGCATCGTGGGTTATTAAAGAATGAAGCAATAATGACAAAGAGGGTGTACCAAAAAGCACAAAAGATATGTGAGAGAGATATAAACTATGAAGAGTTGAGAGGCCATTAGAGACCATATTTGTAAATATTATCTACTTGTTTTATGTGAATTAAATTTCCAATTGTTGTTGCAATCCAATTGTTTCACTAAGAGTAGATATTCTATGTTTTAGTTATGTATTTTGAGTTTTGAGTTTGTAGGTGATAGAGAAGAATATTTGTCTAGATCAAATGGTATCAAAGATAGAATTTATAACTATGTAGTTAGAGCACCCGAATGTGAGAAAATGTGTGCTAGGACCTATGGATAAAGAGTGAAGTTGTGTCAATAGGTTGTTGATTGTGAGGTAGGTCACACTTGAGAGTGAAAAAAGGTTGTGGAGGACTCAAAAGGACCATTACAGGTGTATAAATTTATACTCACTTGAGATATTAAAGCCATGAAGAAGAGAGTGAATATGAAAGAAATATTAAATTACATGAAAGGATGCTTTCAAAGAAGAGGGAAATGAGGTTCACGAGGAGGGTCGTGTTGATCACATTTTAAAGTGATATTATTAAGACATACATGGGATGTGGGGAATATCATTGAAGAAAAATAGTTGTAGTAAAAATATGAGTAAAGTGAGAGAAATTTACATGAATAAAGAGAGAAGAGTAGAGGAAATGGCCATGGTAGTTCATTAATTAGTGAATAAAAGTTATGGAGATGAAAATAACTTGTGGGTTGAGGTAGTAGAAGAGGAAGAGCTATAGAAGGAAGATCATTATGAGGGATTGTTATATGATCAACGACAAGAAGAGAATGATGCATTTATTGGAGAGGAGATTATGAAAATTAAATATTCATTTGATTCAATAATAGGTAAAGAAGACCCTATCTCCCTTTTTTTTCTTATCATCATGGCGGAAGTTGTTGGGAGATCCATAAGAAAAGGTAGGGAAGAAGGAAGAATCAAAGGTATAAGCATAAATGGAGACATGGACCCAACCACCCATCAACAATTTGTGGATGATAATATGCTCTATGGGAAAGGGGAGACAAGAGAAGCTAGGGCATTGAAGAAAGTCTTAAACTCTTATACTATAGCCCCAGGATAGGAAATCAACATGGAAAAATAAAAAAATTCCTATTCAGCACGAACATCAAAACAATTTTGAAGAAATCTCAACTTCAAACAAGGAAAGTTCCCCTGCAAATAATTAGGTCTCCCTCTAGATAAGGAATACAGATCATCCAACTTATGGGACCAAATGATAGAAAAAAAAAATTGATACTTGGAAAGGCAAATGGTTACCTTATGCTGGCATAGCAACTATTGTTAAATAGGTACTATCTTCTATGGAAATTTATCAATTATCTTGCATCAACTTGTGGGTAAAAAAAAGTGGAATTAAACAAACACCTTAGGACATTATTTTGGAAAGTTGTTGAGGAGAAGAATAAAATATCACTTGTATCATGGGCTAAGGTCTTTCGACCTACAGAGGATGGAAGAGATGGACTCAAGAACATCTGGGAATAAGGAAAGGCCCTTGGAGCAAAGTTGGTTTGGAGAATATTAAGAAATCCTCACTTAAAGTTGGCTAAGATTTTGATTCAAAAATACCTAAATAACATTGACCCTCTCAATATCTTTAGAGAAACACACACCCCTAAAAAATCCCACATTTGGAACTCCATGTTAGATTATAGAAGTGTTATCATGTGGGGAAACTCACTAGGAGCATGCGATCTGTGGAGGAAGCAATATGTGTGGCTGGTCCTCTGCATTTCCAAACACTATTATAGGAATTATCCAATTATGACGTATTATTTATAAAGGCTTCCTCTACGAGGGAATCTAGATCACCACCGCCTCAATAATGTTGTGGAAAATATAGAAGGAAAGCAATAGATGTATATTTAGAGAAGAAAGAATGGACTGTAAATAAATCATTAAAAAAATTAAAGAAACAATCATAAATACTTTGAACAGTAGATTAAGAAACCAGTGAAGGAAAGAAGAAAAGATGTTCGAAAAAGCTGAAAAATTGAGGGGGGGATAGATAAGGCTCATCATACCCCTTTTTGTGGCCTCGGGAGAAAAATAAAACAGTAGTAAATGGGTTGAATTTCATTGGATACCACCTAATAAAGGTTGGTATAAGATGAATTTCAATGGTGCCTGTAGAGGTAACCCTTAAACCGTAGGAATTAGATGTTGCATTCACAAAAGTGAGGCGGTAGAGATTTGTAGAAGCGCCCTACCATTAGGGAAAGAGACAAATAATTGGCCAGAGATTATGGCCCTAGTGGAAGGATTGAATATTAAAAAGGATATGGGAATAATGAAGTTATAAATTGAGGGAGACTCAAAAATTATCATTAACGCCATTAGAAAAGGCTCTATCCCAATTGGAGGTTGAATACTCTACTATCTAAAGATTTACATTAATATGAAAATAACTTTAAAAAAAAATAGTCAGCCACATCTTTAGAGAGGGAAATAAAAGAGCGAATGAATTGGAAAACTTAGCGGCTAATGGACTAATAATCTCGTAGTCTAAGTATAGGAGCATTATCTCAAAGTCATTTACTCCCTAGAAAAGGACTCTTGAAGTAAATTAATTTAATTAAATCATTCTTTGCACTCTATATATAAGATAGATTTATTTCTAAATATGACCCCCAATCATAGCCCAATAAGTAATCATTTTAAGTTAAGGCCACACATTTATTCCTATTACCCTCTAATCATCTTTCCTCAAGATTGTCTCGTGCTAAATCTCAACAAATCCTACTACCAAATGGGCCATAATTTTGTATATGTGCTACCCTCCACATGAGTGGGTTACAAGGTACTTCCCTTCATTCTGAATTGAGATTTCACATGATTTTATGGGCTTAGAAGTTTGGGAGATCATGACTCACCAATTTCTATTCACTTTTCATATTGAATTCATGATTCCACGATGTCACCTACCTTGGCCCTAATGCTTTTCATACAAATCCCCCTGGTTTATGATAGTCCTCCATAACTGCATATATTTCTCTTCTTGAGAGATTTCTCAGAGCTTAACCATGGATACCCAGATACGACTCTTTGGAATGGTGCGGCAAATAGAGGTATCATACATCATAACAGTGGAGTGTATGCGAGGTATCCTAAAATTTCCTCATAAATTAGTTATAGGGGCTGTCATGAAAATGTTTGGGGATTAATACATTTAAAATATTGATAGGACAAGGGTCAATTAAGATATATCTTCTATGTTTGTGGCTCTCACTATGTTCTTCGAAAGAGATAAAAATATTACCAAATCCATCTACAAGTATCTTTTCATAGGAGATATCCTTGGTGACTTAGATAGGTCTCTTGAGAACATAGATGACTCTTTAATGATCCCAAAATCTAAGAATTCTGACATGACTGTACTAGAGGAAAAGCCAGTCTTGAAATACCCTATCCTCTTGGTATCTAAAATTGGGATAATTTTGAAGAAAGGTTTGATAGTATAGCTCACAATCTAAACTTTCTCTTGTGTCTTTTCCACATTAAAAATATGGAAAGTAGAGGTTGGTTTGCAAAGTAAATTATGGATGAAGGCATCTAAGGCTTCGAATAAGTAGTTGAAGCAACTGAAGACTATGCTCTTGGGGAAGACGAGGATTCTAGGAAGACATACAATGAAGAAGACGGAGAAGGAAAGAAAATATCTGGCATAGCAAATGAGGTGGGACTAATTAATAGGCCTAGGGATAAAAAGGGAAAAGGAATAGCTGAGACTAGAAATGTTTTCTGAGTTGGGTAGTTCGGTAAGAAATAGAAGACTCTCTAAGGTTTTTTTTTGTCTCTGTTACAAATTGTATTTTAAAATCTTGATGTTATGATACTCATATTGGGTAATTTACTGACCTTGGTAGGGAACTCTGCTAAAAATTAGATACTTATACTCATTTTTAATATTATCATGGACAACGCTAGATATATGCTTACCGTCAAATTTAATAGAGCTTGATAGTGTAGAAATCTGTATTAGATGCATATTTCATTTTAGTAACTAGAGTACATGGGATCAAGGTGAATGAATTCTTTCCTATTAGCTAGCTACTATGTTTAATAGGCATTTACCAAGTTGTACTCTATGGGTATGTTTTGGAGGATATAAAACTGTAAAATGATATTGTTAGGAGTTATGGTGGTAACACATATGATAGATAGATATAGATATCATTATTACATCCTGAAGGCATATCTTAAGGATCATATGATAGTATGTGGTTTTCCCCTTGGCTTGTGGTGGTTGTTACTAATTACCAGGAGATAAAGACTTCAGAAGAACCCTCTCCACGAGAATTTTGGAGAGTAATTGTAATTTTGGAGAGTAATTGTAGCCTCAAAAACTTTTAAACAATAGAGGGAGACTGCTTATAATACAATAATGGGTTGAACTGACAAAAGGGGTATGATACTAGGACTATTTCAGGTATAAAATTCAAACATAAATTTTTAGTATATAATACAGATTTTTACACTAATCGTGGATTTTAGCACAGAAGGTGGGAAAGACCTTGTGTTTGTAGGTAATCTCAACAATAACACACCTAGGAATTAGCATGGAACAATAATCATAGTCAGAGGGATGTGATTCACAATTTTGATAGCAAAATAAATATATCTATATACAGATATATGTGTGTGTGCGTATATATATATATATATATAT
>MU224975.1:2025957-2051853 GCA_018584345.1 Thuja plicata | reverse complement strand
CAATCTTGGAATCTCATATTTCCTACCATAATTTGTAATCCAACCCAACCTCATCATTACACATGCACATTCAAATAAAACCAACCTATCTCCATTATTCCGTTCCCAAAGTCATCTTATCTTATCATTACAATTTCCTTAAACCAATTACTATCTTTAGATCTATATTCACTACCCTAATCTTTAAACGAACCCAAACTCATCATTGCACAGTCAGAGAACCAGCACATCTTCATTGTATCATTCCCAAAGCCAACTTATCTTCATCATCATCGCAACTCCCTTACACCAATTACAGATCTATATTCACTACCTTAATTTCGATTCAACATATCTTAATTTTGGCACATTCCTACCAATTACTATCTTAAGATCTCGTGTTCACTATCCTATTTTAAATCTGCAAACATGAGATTGACCAATGAAATCATCGTTGTATCTACTCGGCCATCAGGAAAAGGATAGTAATAAATTAGATTACATAAAGTTTTAATAAACACACAAAAAACTTTTCCCCAGCTCTTCATTTCATTGTATATTGTTTGGTGCTGCAATCTGCTTTGCTTTGCCACCCTAGTACAGTAAGTTTAAATATTTACTTCGTATGATGATCCGATGCCTATCTTGGGCTCATTAAAATCAATTTTATTTTATTTTCATATTATATCTTTAAATTATAAAAAGCATATGTACTAACTATATATTTTAGCTATAGAAAAAGCTGAAAAAACAACTATAACAATATCTGGAAGAAGAAAATTCTATATATACTAACTCCATTTCTGAAACCATACAAAAAAGCTAAGACTAAAGAACTATAACAATGCCCAAAAGAAGAAAGTCCTATATATACTAACTCTATATCTCAACAATATAAAATGCTAAGAGAACTATAATAATACCAAACAAAAATTCCATATATATGAACAATATAAAAGTTAAGAGATCTAAAACAAAAGGCAAAAGAAATTTTTTTAATAACCTCATATCTACACAATATAAAAAATTGAAAAAACTATAACAATACCCACAAGGAAATAAATTCATATACACTAACTCCATATCGGAACAATATAATAAGCTAAAAGAACCATAAGAATACCTAAAAGAAGAAAATTCTGCTAACTGAATACTTAGGGTAATAGAAAAAGCTAAGAGAACTGTAACAATATCGAAAAGAAGTAAACTAATGAGCATTCATGGAGTTAATATCTCATACCTGTATTGCGACCTCGATATGGCTGGAAAGAGGCATCAGGTCTGCGTGAAGCCATCTAATGTATGAACTGCTTCCTTACAGAACTAACAAGTACACTGTCATCCTTCCTTCCACACCTGCAAACTGTATTTAACTTCTTCTTTAGCGAGGTAGGCAATATCTGCAAGCAGTCTGTTGATGTCCCCAAGGTATGGAAAAAGGAAATGAATGGACGCTTTCTTGATGGAAAAAGGTATATATAGGAATGCACTCCAAACAAGCGGCTTTGAGTGAATTTCCATGCAATTATCTTTTCTCACATAAAGATTTAAATATAATAATGTAATATAGAAAATATAGTATAGTAATTATATATATATATATATATATATATATATATATATATATAGACAGATTACAAGGTATTTATTGTATTGAGAGAAGCTTATGAAAAATAAATACTTAGAGAAGAATATTTCTTGATTTGATGTATTTTATATATATTATAAAATATATAAAAGTTAATAGTGTACAATATGGAATACATTGATTAAATTAATATACAAAATTATATTCTATTAGATTATAGTTAGTTTTGATTAGGAGACGATTTTAGGGTTAGGGTTAGGATTAGGGTTTATGGTTAAGGATAAGGATAATGGTTAGGGTTTGTATTCAAATCTTGGTTAGTATTATAGTAAGGGTTAGGGTTAAGAGTATGGTAAGAGTAATGGTTTACACCATGGTTAGTATTATGGTTAGGGTTTATGGTTTGTTGTACAGTTAGGATTTATGGTTAGGATTAGGATTGGGGTTTATGGTTTAGGATTATGATTATGATTGTCATTAGGGTCAATGTCTATATGATGGTTAACATTGTGGTTAGTGATTGATTTTTAATTATGGTTGGGATTAAGGATTAGGGTTAGAAATATATTTTAAGGCTTAGGATTTAGAATATGGTTAGGGTTCATGTTTACATCATGGTTAGTATTATCGTTTGGGTTAGGGTTCAAGGTTAGTGTTAGGGTATAGGGTTGAGTGGTAGGATAATGGTTTGGATTACGGTAAGGTTTATAATTTATATCATGGTTGGAAATATGGTTAGGGTTATGATTAGGATACAGATTTAGGTTTTTGTCATAGTTAGGGTTAGGTTTGGGGTTAAGGGTTTAGATTATGATCTAGTTTTGGATTAGGATTATGGATAGGTTTTAATGTTTGGGTTAGAATTTAGGTTTAGGGTTTAAGGTTAGGATTATGGTTAGGGTTAAACTTCACATCATTTTAAGTATTCGATATAGGGTTTTGGTTAGGATTACAGTATAGGGTTGGGGTTTGGATAACTATAAGGGTTTACATCATGGTTAGTATTATGGTTTCAATTTAGATTTTGAGAAGTATTAGGCTTTAGGGTAACAATTAGGATTGTGTTCATCATTAGAGTTAGGGTTTACATCATAGTTAGTATTATGGTGAGTAGGTTTTAATTAGGGTTACATTTTACAGTTAGGGCTAGGATTATGTTTAGGATTAAAGTTAGGGTTAGGGTTTATATCATGAATAATATTATTGTTAGGGTCAAGGTTTAGGATTAGGATCATGTTTACATTTAGGGTTTATATCTTGGTTGGAATTACGGTTAGTGTTAGGGTTTTATTAGGGCAAGGGCTTAGGATTAGTGTTAGATTAAGGGTTTAGGTTTATTCCATAGTTGTGACATTTAATAATCATTTTGATGAAATTTTTTTACATGTAATTTGAAACCTTGTTATGTGTGGTAGTTATAAAGGTATATCTAAAGATACGAACAAATTTTCTTATGATATGAACTTAAATTGCTAAAGATAGAGTTTGTAGCACCCTTGATGGGTAGTTTGTAACTACTTTAATACTATATGACATAATTATCAGTTTGACTGAGAATGAGGAAATTGTTATTAGTGGTAAAAACATTTCTAGGAGGCATAATAGCCATGTGGGAGACTATTATGCATCCGCAACATTCGTTGTCATTGTAAATAACATACTACGTGTTCGGGAATAATATTGCATTGTTCTTGGAAACTTGCACGAGTTAACATCTAAATATGCATACCCAATGGTATAATATTGAAATTTCTTTAGAAAATCAACTCGTGAATTGAAAATGGAGGATGGGATTGAACAATAGGACTCACTCAAATGTAAATTTTGGTATGTTTCTCTTAAATATTGTAAATTTATTTTAAATTGGTAAAATTAAAGAAACTTGAGACCTTTGAATGTAGCAAAGTTAAGGAGTTAAAAATTAATTAACTTTACCAATAAGCGAAAGTTCCAAGAAATTAGCAAAAGAAACCTTTAAATAAGCCAGGACAGCTTATTCCCAAGGGGGGAAGTATATCACATCCTCTCTTGACGACATCCAAGTAGGACTGGGTGGGTATGAAAGAATGATAAAGAAATTACAATAGTGTTTTTGAGGAGACTAAAACATTAATGAGGCATGGCATCCTCGTCTCCTTGTTTGTTTTTTACAGGAAAACAAATGAAAAATTAATTCCTAACTTTGACCATAGGGAGAAAAGGAATGGTTATGGCATAAATTTGTTATAGCATCATTGTCCTGAGATAGCTCGATTTTATGGGCTATATCGAGAAGGAGACGTGATTGCTGAAAAAATTCCATAACATGACATTTTCTAGAAAAGGAGGCATGTTATATTGGAAAACAGAGGGTAAAAATGCTAAGAAGGGCAAAGGAGAAAAGAAAGCAAGGTAGGAGGGGAGTGTTGGGATATGAAGCCCAACCATCCATGCTTTCCGTCCAAGAGACTCTATCTCTTCTGCTTCATCGATGGCTTCTCAAGAGTCTCTTTGGAGCTCTTTATTATTTGTCATTGTTGTAACCTGTAACGTACTTTTGGATTATTATTATATTTCTCCCGCTCAGTGTGGACGTAGGAAAATTTTCTGAACCACCATAAATATTGCGTACTCTATTTTTATTCTTGTTTTCGCATTTTATTTCTTCTCTTCAACTTTTACAATTGGTATTAGAGCGAGGTGTTTCTGTTCAGAATTCACTGTTAGAGTTTCGGGATCATGGAAGAGATTAAAGTGCAGAAGTTTACAGGCAAGAATTTTGGCCCGTGAAAGGTGCTAATGGAGTCGTTAATAATTAAGCAAGATCTGGCACTTTCTTTAGAGGGGAAATGGAAGCAACCAAACATGATGTCTGATAAGGATTGGGAATCAATGGACAAGAAGGAAAGAGCGAAAATTCTTCTTTTGTTGTCCAAAAATGTGCTATTTAATGTTACAGAAGAAACAACAAAAAAGACAGTTTGGGATAAGCTGAAAACTACTTATGCAATGGCGTCCGCTGCAAACAAGGTTTCATCATGAAGAAACTCTATAGTCTCAAAATGGAGGATGGTGGTAACATGGCAAATCACCTCAATGAGTTTAATAAGTTCTTCTCAGTTAAGTAAATTCGGTAGGCATGCCACCAAGCGATGAAAACAAAGTTGTCTTATTATTATGTTCTCTCCTAGCCAGCTGGGATGGAGTTGTAACAGCCATAAGCACATCGACTCTCGATAAGAAAAAGTTAGTTTTTCATGAAGATACAGCTACTCTTCTCAGTGAAGACATCAGAAGAAAGAATGATGTTCCTTCATCTAGTGAAGCCTTAACGACAGTGAGCGTCGACTATAGAGGAAGGATACATTAAAGAGGTAGAAACTCCAACAATAGAGGGAGATCTAAGTCTTCTAAAGGGACAGATTCTGAAGAAAGCAAAGGGGATTGTTGGTTTTGTGGCAAACCAGGCCACTCAAAGAAAAATTATCGTGCTTACAAAAAGGCACAAGATAAGGTGCATGCCAGCCAAGAAAATATTGCTTATGAGAAGGATGATTTCAGAATTTTAGTTCTCTCTGCAAGTGATACTATTTCAGAATCGTGGGTACTTGATTCGGGTGCATACTTTGATGCTTCCTCACGCACAGAGTTATTCACAAATTACCAAGAAGGTAAATTCGGGAGAGTTTTCTTGGGTGACAATAATACTTGTGACATTATTGGAAAGGGTGATATTTTATTGTCATTACATGGAGGAGGACAATGGCTATTAAAGGATGTTTGACATGTTCCACAATTGAAGAGAAATATGATTTCTATTTCTCAACTTCATACTCAAGGCTTCCATACATTCTTCAATCTAGATACATGGAAGATAATAAAGGGGTCTTTGATAGTTGCAAAAGGAGATAAAGTTGGGAGTTTATATATCCTAGAAAGTAACGATGAAGTTGGAGCTGCAATGACAATGGTGGACAACAACTTGGAGCTTTGGCATCAAAGGCTCAGGCACATGAGTCGGAAAGGTCTCGATGTAATGCTGAAAAGAGATCAACTACCGGGGCTGAAATCTATTGATATAGAATTCTGTAAACATTATCTCTATGGCAAACATAAGCGGGTCAGCTTCTTGAAGACTGGTAGTGAGAAGAAGAGCACACCCTTGGAGCTTGTTCACATGGATGTCTTTGGACCCACTGAGGTAACCTCCTTTAGCGGGGATAATTATTTTGTTACCTTTCTAGATGATTGTACAAGAAAATTTTGGATTTATATGCTCTCTAGGAAATCAGAAGTTTTCTCTAAATTTAAAGTTTTTAAAGCTCTTGTTGAAAATCAAAGTGGACACAAGATTAAGTGTCTAAAAAGTGATAATGGAGGAGAATTCTGCTCCTTGAAATTCGATTCTTTTTGTGCGGATAATGGTATCCATCTAATCAAGGTTGTTCCATTTACTCCAAAAGAAAATGGGGCATCGTAAAGGTTGAACCGAACTATTCTTGAGAGAGCTCAGTGTATGCTCTCTAATGCCGGATTGGGTAAGGAATTCTGGGCTGAGGCGTGTAATACAATGGTGTATCTCATTAATCAGAATCCTTCATGACAACTGGACTTTGGCATTCCAGAGGAGGAACGGTTAGGAAAAAGAATTTCATATTCTCACATCTGGGTGTTTGGGTGTGAAGTTTTTGATAAAATAAGCAGCAAGAGGGTGCTGGCTCGTGAAACAGGGGACTAGAAGCACATTAATAGCATATTAATGGCACCAGTCGAAGCTTGGGTGTAAAGTTGTTGTTCATGTGCCGAAAGAAAAAAGAACCAAGTTGGATTTTAAATCGCAAAGGGGTATCTTCATGGGCTATGGTGAAGACGATAATGGATTTTGTATTTGGGATCCACCGGAGCAAAAAATCATTCGGAGCAGAGATTTTGTCTTCAATGAGAAGACATTATCAAGTCAGCAACCACAATCAATATCAGAGGAAGAATATGTGCCCAAAACTGTTTTTAAAAACAATGTCTCAAAGACACTAAATGGTGGTAATCAAAAGTTCTTTCAAATTTATATTCACCAGTCTCTGTGACATCTAATTCAAGGGACAATGATTTAGATATCAGACAAGATAGAGATATTGGTAATGGCACTGATGAGAGGGAGCATTTATTCTCTGGTTTGGACAGAGTGGATGTGCAGACATCCTCTGTTTCACAGCATTCATCTATTCTCTGGGAGGACGTGGTCTCTGTTCCAAACACGGGTGAACATCAAACATTAATCGTAGTGTATCCCAGCACTACCAACACCCCACATGCTTGTCAAGCAACAGAAGCTGCAGTGGTTTCTCCGCCCACCACACGCGCTGATCAAGAAGCAGAAGCTACAACAGTTTCTCCTCCCACTGCACACGTTGATCAAGAGGCAGAAGTTGCGGAGGCTTTATCCCCTCCGTCAAGCGCAGACCACGCAGCAGCAGCTGTGGAGGCTTCCAGCTGCCCACTGCCCACGCTGGAAGACAGCGTCGCCAAGGTAAGTGGTGATGTCTCTGCCCCGCGCAGTCACAGGCCGAGACCAAACAGCTTTGCAGACCCCATGTTACGAAGAACAGAGAAGGTCACGCCTCCATCTGAAATCAGGGGTCATGCTAAACTAAACGTGCCCGCAACTAGAAATTTAGAGACCACTACAGAATTGGGGGAGATGGTAGTGAATTGCACGAGTATCAGGAAAATAGTAATCCTTAGAATTTAGAAATTGATTAGGGAATCAGAAGATCAAATCATCAGAGAAGACCTCCAACGAAGTTCTCTGATTACGAGTTACTGGTTGCAGAGGATGCAAAACTGTCTTTACTAGTGTCTGATCAATGGGAGCTTGTAATTACAAGGCTTCTTGCAGAGCTCCGGATTCACAGAAATGGAAAGAGGCCATAAGGGAAGAAATCCATTCGTTGGCAAAAAATCATATTTGAGACTTAGTGACTTTGCCACCAAATAGACAAGCCCTAAAAATAAATGGGTTTACAAAATAAAGGAAGAAGATGGCGACAAGGTTCGTTATCGGGTCAGATTAGTGGTCAAAGGGTATGGACAGCATCAGGGTATCAACTTCAATGAAATTTTTTCCCCGGTAGTCAAGATGATGACTATTAGAGCCATTATAGGCTTGGTTGCTGCATGGGATCTTGAGTTGGAGCAGTTGGATGTCAAGACTGCGTTCCTACATGGTGATGTAGAGGAAGAACTTTATATGATGCAGCCAGAAGGTTTTGTGAAAAAGGGGAAGGAGCATCTCTATTGCAGGTTGAAGAGAAGCTTGTATGGACTTAAGCAGGCCCCAAGGAAATGGTACAAGAAATTCGAACAGTTTCTAAATGAGCACAAGTTCATACATTAGGAGGTTGATCCTTGTGTTTATTATAAACAGTTTCCAACCGGTGAATTTATATTTCTCTTACTTTATGTGGATGATATGTTAGTAGCTGAGACTAGCACGAAGATTGTTCGAGAATTGAAGAAGCATTTGGCCAGCAGATTTGTAATGAAATATTTGGTGGCAGCCAAGAGGATACTGTGGATGACCATTTCACGGGACAGATCCAAGAGGAAACTTTGGTTATCTCAAAAGCAATATGTTGACAAGGTATTGGATAGATTTGGCATGCTAGAAGCCAAACCAGTTTATGTTCCTTTAGCATCTCATTTCCGTTTGACTGTTGAAATGTATCCCACAACACAAGAGGATACATAATTCATGGACGGAGTCCCTTATACTTCAACAGTTGGAAGCATTATGTATGCTATGACTTTTACTCACCCAAATATTGCTCATGCAGTGGGAGTAGCAAGCCGGTTTATGAGTAATCCTGGCAAGCCTCATTGGGAGGTAGTTAAATGGATTCTCTGGTATGTTAAAGGTGCTTTTGCTCTTTCTAAATGCTTTGGGATAGATAAGCCAACATTACAAGGATTCATAGATTCAGATCTTGGTGGAGATTTAGACAAGTGGAGATCCACCTCAGGTTATGCTTTCACATTTGCTAGGGCGGCCATCAATTGGGGTTCTAGATTGTAACATTCGATTGCACAATCATCTGCTGAATGCAAATACATAGCTCTCTCAGAGGGGGAAAAAGAGATGGTATGGTTGCAGATTTTGTATAAGGAATTGGGCTTGCAACAAACATATTTTAATCTTTTTTTGTGACAGGAGTAGTGCTAAATTCGTGGGCAAGAATCATACATCTTAGCGACACTCTAAGCACATTGACTTGTGTTATCATTACATTCGGCATGTGTTTGAAGAAGAAAAACTTCAAGTTGTAAAGATCGACACCAAGGTGAATCCAGTTGATGCTCTTACAAAGGTTGTTACACGGGAGAAGTTTGAATTTTGCCAAGCTTCTCTTGACATTTCCAGCATGTGATAGCAAGGATTAGAGTAGGGGAATTTATCTTTTTATAGTAGTGGTTGGTCTTCAAGTGGGAGATTGTTGGGGATATGAAGCCTAACCATCCCTACTTTCCCTCCAAGAGACTCTGCCTCTTCCGCTTCTTTGATGGTTTCTCAAGAGTCTCTTTGGAGCTCTTTATTATTTTTCATTGTTGTAACTTGTAATGTACTTCTAGACTATTAAGATATTTCTCCTGCTCAGTGTGGACGTAGGCAAATTTGCCAAACCATGATAAATCTTGCATACTTTGTTTTTATTCTTGTTTTCGCATTTTTTTTTCTGATCTTCAACTTTTACTGGGAGACATAACATAGAGAATTTGTGTCTGAACTTGTACACGGATAAGAATGGAAGAGGAGTAGTGCATGAGGAGGGTGAATTTTCATGAGTTGTTCTGGGAAATGAGTAGAAATGTCGATAAGAGGATTGAATAATGTAGAGAAAACCATAACCTGACAACAAGGCATGGGCAACCATCGAAGCATAGAGAAGAGAGGAAGTTTGTCAAATTTCATAGTTTCCAATGCTCTAATAGGCATTTTTACAAAACATGGGAGCATAGACAAAGTCATGCACTATTTGTCGAGATCCCTCTAAGAAATATAGTTTCATCAAATGCAATCGTAGGTATGTAGAATCGTATTTGGTGAAAAGGCTTTAGAAACTTTAAAATAATTGCAATTGGCGGTGATGGAAAGCCAGACTCTAGTCTATGTCAACATACTATGTCTATGTTAAAAGGACAACTAGGATCCACCAGGTAAGATCATAAGCCACAATACTCTTATTAGTTCCGTCCAAGGTAGGAAAGTATTGCGGAGACTTAAACATTAAACTGTGATTAATCTTGTTTTTTTCACCCAATCAAATTATTGGAATTCTTTGTATAAATCCCATTTCCAAATTTTTTTATGTACAAATTGCAATTTTTTTACTCCCAATATTGATATAAATTATTTTGGCAGTCTCTGACTCATACTTTAGATGGTTGGCAGATGCATTTGTAAATATCAATGATAGAGACCACACACAAATTGAGGTCTAGGATCGTCGTAATAGGTGTGTTGCAGATTGTCAGAGACTCTTGTGAATGAGGCAAGGGAAGCAAGGTAGGGGAAGGTGTAGAAACCTATACAAGTTTGGATAGTTGGTTATTACGGTTTTAATAGACTTGTTGCATGTTCAAGAGTTGTCACTAGCTTGCAATGCCACATATGAATGTAGGTCTAAAGTATAGTTGTTACAAAATTCCTCTGTGGAATCAAAGCAAGCATGAGTCCAGAGTGGGAGTAGTAGATCTGAATGCAGTAGAGGGGGCCCATCTAGAGGCTTCGATTCAAGATGCTTTTCTCTGACCCTCTCCACTCCTACCCAACTATCATCCACCTTCCTTCTTGGCGGCAGAGGATTTAGGTGTGTATTCAAAGGATAGATTGATGAGCAAGGAATGTTAGCAACCAAGCCCAGATTTGGCATTATTGTTGCAGTCAAGAAGCTTAACCAGGAAGTCTTACAAGGTCATAAAGAGTTGTTGGCAACTACAACACTACATCATCTAACAACTTATTATATTGAGAATTCAACTTATTCTAGTTATCGATGAAATTTAGGTTTCATGTGTTTAGATTCTTTTTAACTAATGTCTACTATGGACGATTACAGTAGAAACTTTTTCTATTCAAACTCAGTTTGGTCTTTTGTCTTGTATTTACATTTACAAGGAGCTGTAATGGGAAAATTTATAAGTAATATCTTAATGGAAAATTTCTTGTTCCAAAGACCTTTCTTGGTTTGGTCTTGTGTGTGGATCAGTGAAAATTTTAGTGGTGACTATTTGCCATTTGGCAAATGTTGCATGTCGGTGACCCCAAAATTGGCAAATATTTTTCACATATTGGATTGACCCTATCGCTCGACATTTATTAATATTGGGTCCAAAGCCCAGGCCCATTGCCCATCGATTTATTTAATTTTCCATTTCTTACACATTATCGCCAGTGGAATATAAATTTTGGTCCCCATAAATTTAAAACATTTGCCTACAATTTCTAAGCGACCCCAAATCAACGACCTATATTCGCCAATCATTTTATAAATATTTATTTATAGGCAGTGCCAAATTCGCATGACATTTTAAGGATGCGTGTCTCTAACCGACGTAATTTAGCCAACTTTATTAATCATGTGAAGGTATTGGATGACCCATAATCACCTCAAAAATAACAAAAGACACGTTATAATTACGCGGGCTTTGCCAACTATTTGTATACCTAATACCTCCTACCGAATTTTCCAAATAAGGATTAGTATAAAAACATTTTGATATCTCTATGAAATCTCTATATTTGATCGATAGCAAAGTTTTAGAAGTTTCAGACTATTGAATGCAACTGTATACTGCATTGTTGAGTCGCGACTACATTGCTGCATTTTAATTTGAGGCAAAGGTAAGTGATACTTATTCTATGACTCTATGATTTTGAGTTCATTTACATTATTTCATAATAGGTTTGCAAAAATGGGGTTTCTTTTCCCTTTTGGCCTGAAATACACCGCATGTCATTGATTTGTGCTCATCCAACGGTCGCTGGCACTGTCGCACTATCGCGGGTCCCATTAACTTTTGGCTTGTCATTTGATGTCAGTAGGACATGTGTGAGTGTCACTTAACCATTTTAAATTACAACTTCATCTTATTAGTTATTACATTTAATAAATGTTATTAAATGTTTATTTTTACAGTGTAGTCTAATTTAGATTTTAATTTAATTATTTCTATCTTATAATCACACATCGATATGACACATTGGCCAATCAAAAATAGAAACTTGCTCTGGACTGATAAAGAAACTTAATCATTTAGTCTTCAAATTTAAAAATGGAAGTACTAATCCATCGCTTAAGCATATACTTAAATGTCTAATACATAGGTAAAGTAACTAATTAAAATATTGTAATCACAGAGAAGTCTAAGAATCATTTTTTGTACCCATAAATAGAAAATTGAAATGAACTTGGAAAATTTTTATTATTTTTTTTTCATAAAATTACATCGCACTGTAAAAATAGAAACCTACTAGGCAATTTCTTATCGGTATAAAAAAAATTGAAACTTTGCATGTCCATTGTCAAAAGACTAGGGTAACGGGAATGGGTAAACTAGGGAATCAGGGATCTTCATCTTCCCTTTTGTCTGAGTAGAATTTTCCAGAGAGGATAATCTCTGAGAAGTTTTCAAGACATGTGTAGTCTGACTCATAGAATTCATCAAGGTAAAACCATTTCCGAAGAAAATCCCTCCCAAGTCATGCCCATTTCCTATGTCGGGTTAGTTTCTCGTCATTGAGGTTCAACAGAAAGGGTTGTCTAGCCACATTTCTGCCCAGCACCAACAGCTTGTGTATATCTCTTGGCCAAGGGATCCCCACCCCTATTTCCATAAAAACAACAACATTGACATCATCCTTCAGGAATTTATCTTTAAAAACCGTCCTCAACAACATCAGCATATCCACCTTCTGTCCTCGGAGGTCAAGGATAGACGCAAAAAACTGGGATGTAATATCCGTGTAGACATGGTATCTGTCGACATTCTCAAGGAACTCTTGACCCAATAACATCAACACAATAGAATTTATAAAAGCATCGCCACCAACATTCCTAAAAATGGAAGTGAGGATTTCTTCTAAGACATTACCCAAAAAGAACCTCTGGTCATCTGCGGATGTGCATCTCAAACGGATTGGTGTATCCATCTTTAATTCTCGAAAGCCTAAAGACCTAAAAACCTAAACTTTAAAAGTAGAGGTAGAATTTCTAACACCGATAGCTCTGACTCTTAATCTACCAAAAGGAAAATGAAGAAGAAAGAAGCCAGATTGTCTATAAATAGCCCCAACCCCTTGATTGATAGTAGTGATCATGGATACTTAGCAATTAATAATTATTCTTTCTTTAATCGTATTTAATACAATTTCCATAAATGCATTATGCGTATTATGCATGTGAGATATTTAAATCGACTGTTCTAATATTTCATATCTAAATGTAAATCTTTCCCTTAAATTTTCCCATAAATACATGTGTACTATTGACAGTTAAAGATGGCAGTTAAAGAATGTCACTAACAAGGCTTTTATTTCTTTTCGAGTTACGAGTTACAAGTTGTAGTTGCACTATCCACTGTCCACGTAAAAAAATAACCAGTAGTAATCAATGATCATGGTTATGGTGCACTTTTTAAGGCTTGATACGTGTCATCATTCTTGTGACTTCCTGCTGAAGTTGGTTTCCTTCTGAAATTTGGCCTAAAATTAAATTTCAGCCATTGATCTAGGATGATCAAATGGTCCCAAATAATACATTTAATAATATAAAACAATGGATATTACTAATTAGGTTATGTATCCATGTGTGATCAGTTACATTCACAAAAAATAAAAGCAATATTCATTGGACATTGCATTAATTACAATGTTACGTGTCATTATTCTGGTGACTTCTTGGAAAACTCTATTTCCTTCACGAAAATGGGCCGAAATTAAATTTCAGCCATTGATCTAGGATAATCAAACGGTCTCAAATAAGACATTTAATATTAGTTGGCGTTGGTCCACATGACGCATTGACGAGTCCCATCTTTTGAAAATTGCCAAATAAAATATTTATTTTTCCCATAATTAACGATAGATTAGCCAATAAAATAAATATATTTTCAAACGACACATAAAAATCGCCAGTACAAACATTTTTTTTACCTTGACAAGAAAATCATTCGCCTCATATATTATATATTTTCCCCACATTAATTTATAATTCGCCAGGATTTTATGGAGTTTTCATTCTGCAGGGAAAAAATCGTCTACACCTTTATATTATTTTCCTATTTTGGAAAAAATTCTCCATCATCAATAATTTTTTTTTCCTAAATTAATGTACGACTCGCTAGGGTTTTACACTTTTTCCTAGTTGGGGGTTTCTTAAAGTTATCCCTGGTGCAGATTGACATTTAAAAGTAATGTGATACAAGTTTTTATTTGGTGAGTGGGATATGATTTTGGACCTGTCATGGTGTGATTTTAGACTGGGGTAAATTATCTAGGCCAACTCTATTACCCCAATATTGTGAAGCTTAAAGGGTATTGTGCAGAGGATGATCCCCGCTTCTTGGTGTATAAATTTATGCAGGAGGGGAGTTTGGAAAATCATCTCTATAGAAGTGATTAGTTCTTATCTTATTTTGTAAATTGATTCTTTGCGGTTTTTGGTTGATATAGAATTCCTAGTTCTCCCTTGATAAAATTGAAAAGTGTGTGGAAATTGAACTTATGCATTTCATGTTCATCTTGTTATTACTACAGAGTATTCTCATTCTTGGCATTGTACACATCCTATATTTGTTCTCTTGTTCTTCACAAATTGATTATCAACAAGCCAAAGACTTATTTTGTATAAATAAATCACGGATGACACAAACTAAGTATCTTCATCTTCATTTTCCAAAAGTTATGATGGGCATTTGTCTATCTTATCAACCATCAGGCACTGCAATGAAATGGGGTGGTGACAAAATTAGGATAAAAGTTAGGTCATTGGTGGAAGACACCGTGAATGGAAATTAGCTTCACAAGTTACCCAGAAAGGGATCAACTTTTGTATGTGATGATAAATAGAAGGAAGGAACATGTAGAGAGACACCTGTCTGGATGAAAAGGACAGTTGTGCTTAGCCCAATCCTAGAGTCACCTCCTAATCATTCTGTGGAGTCAAACTAATTATTTTCATCGCTAATGTTTCTTTTAAGTTAGGACTAGACCAATTTTTCCTCTGTTTGTGGGCACAATAGACATTACTGGCTACTGAGAGAAAAGACCTGTTTAGTCATTAGATGGAAATAAATTTTAACTAGGAGGCTAGATGGGTTGCTATTATAAGGATATTTGTAAATAGATATTTATCTGCCCTCCTCTGCAAGAATTGAGTTTGCAGTAGATATGCAAAATTGTCTGAGAGGCCTTGACAGAGAGAGATTTTCTTTTTAACAATGAGAATAGATGTTGTGCAACAATTCAATGTGCAGTTTACAAGACCCTTTTTTAATGAAACTTACAGAGACTATTTTTTGTTCAAATGATTTAGAGTTTCATAGGATTGGCCAAGTTTTTTTTTCTTGGCCACTGGGCCTTCAATTTTGAAAAGGATGATAAGTTGAGCTCCTTATTTGATCAAGATCCTTTCCCATGACACTTATCATGGTTGGTGTTGTGTTTAATGGATTTCAAATGCTTACTGAGTTTTATTTTTGTGTTAAAGTGATAAGAGTTTCAAGGAAGATCTATCAATTGTTCTTTGCATTGACCCTGATCCTTTAATTTGAAAAGGATGGTAAGGTGAACTCCATACTTGATCGAGGCGGGTTATATATTGTGACTTCAAAGCATCAAAAATCCTTGCAGATTCGGTAGGTGAATAGAAGATCTTTGGTGTATAATTTATTACTCTATTGTTGATATTTTTATTTTTGGTAACTGTTTTCTCCTATTGCATACTTATAATGCCAAATTCTCAGACTTTGGGCTAACAAAGGATGGTCCAACATGTGATAATACCCATGTATCTACAAGGTCATGAGGACTCACAGTTACGTTTCTCCTGATTATGTTGCAACAGGTAATTGATTTCTAATCTTCTTCTAGGTATTTGTTAGGTCTAATACAAGATGTTATACAATGGATTTACTTTGCTTCTTGCATCCAAAACATGTAGCAGTATTTTTTAATACATTTAGACAAATGGGATATATGTTTTTAATGGGTTGTTTGACATCTAAGTGTGATGTATACAGTTGTAAATAAATTTTTTTCTTGAGCTATTGTCCGGATATCGTGCAATAAAGAAGAACAAGCCTGACATTGAACAAAACTTAGTGGAATGGGCTGGGCTTTATGCAAATGATAAAGATAAATTATTTTTGTGTAATGAACACTAGATTTGAGGGTCAGTATGCCATGAAAGGAGCTACTACATAAACCACCCTTGCAATGCACCACCCTAGCTCTGAAGCGAAGCCTAGGCCCCTTATGACAAAAGTAGTTGAGACAATGGAATAGTTGCAAAATGTAAAGGAAATGTCTAACTTCCAACTTGAAAAGGTTGGAAAAGGACAATCTGATTTCGATGGCATTGCTCTCGATGGTTGAAAGCCATAAAGATTTCAAACCACATACAATATTAAACATAATGTATAGGCAACATCATGCCATTCTTGTCCTAAAAGCATTTGGCAGGAACTATGTTGCAGTGCAGCCCTTGTTCAGTATGTGAAATAATAATGGGTGAGTTGCGTAAGAGGTTTATCCTTTTGTTTAAAATATTAATATGATAAATTTTTTAAATAATTTTGTGCTTATGATCCCTCATCAAAGTAATTATTAAGCTAGCATATATTTATCCAAATCATATGAATAATAAAGGTAAATTTCTTTTGGACCATAACTAAGACTAGTTAGGATGACATCTAAGTTTAAGATCACATCTATCTTAAAATAGTGAATATTTATATGCCAATGTTAATTTAATGATCTATTAGAAAAACACAAATTTGTACACATAGTATACTATTGTTTAAATTGAAGGTTAAGGGTCATGTTTATTTTGGGTTCCCTATTACTAATTTATAAATGTTGAAGTGAAAAAATATTTATGTATCCTTAAAGAACTCTAAACCAAGTTTTAAATATAAAACTTGTGAATATTGGTAAATTACAAAGTAGAAATTATAAATGTGTACGCCATATCCTAATAATAACATTGATATAAACTTGACAACCTTGTATTCATCTTCGATATATCCTTGTGAATTTGTGATGTAAAGGTGCGACATTATAAAATATTATTTCCAATGCCTTCATCATATGCTTGATTAGAATAGTACGGGATCTCATTACATACTATCATGCCTAGGAGGTGTTCTTTATTCTTGTGTGCTAGCTGTATATTACCTTTATGGGTTTTCATTAGGACATATGTTTTGTGTGCTATTTTTTACTAGAATAATGTAACTTTATTTTTAAAGTGTTCACTATGGTATACTTTCCATTATCTAACAATTAAGTATGCTTAAGAGAAACTAAGATAAAGCTTGTTAAGTAATCAACCTAATGTCAGTGTCATGGAGTTAGGCCTCTAGAATGTTGTGAGGATAATTTTCTAACTAAGAACTTACTACAATCAAGGGATAATAATTTGAATAAGATGGGGAATATTTAAAATCAAATCTTTGGCTACAAGATAACTCATAGCATGGATCGAGCATAAGATATAATAAATATGAACCTTGGTTCTTTGTTGCCCAATATCATGAGGGAGACTCTATATAGTGGCACTATATAGTCACACTTTACTAAACTTATCTTTAATGATAAAATTTAGTACTTGATAATCTATTGATACCATGGTAATTCCTTAGTGTATGACTAAATAAGTTTCTATCAACCTTGTGAAGACAATAACCTTGATATAGTAATTATTATGAGAGATAATGGAGGATATAAATAGTTAAACAAGAGTAATTTAATGTTAAATATACTATTGTGCCTAATTTAAATGCAACGATTTAATTTGGACAAATTTTCCTTATAAGTACTCGTTATCTAAGGTGTGTCATTATCTAAGGTGTGTCATTAAGGATGAGTCATATTTTAACACTTAGCTATGTATGAGATGTTTGACAATTTTGTGACTATTGAACATAAAGAAGTTGGAGATCTTGATACTTGTAATGTCATTCTAGGACATTGAACTCATTTATTTCAATGAGATCATTTTATTGTCCTTACTTAATGAAATAATAAGACTTAATTTTTAACTAAGAATGCTCTTTTTCTATTGGAGGTAAAAGATTTTAGAAAACTATAACATATATATTTACCCCTAAGGTAGACAAACTTTTATATTAAGCAGGACTTTTATGAATAATAGGGTTTTTTATAGGTTGTGTGAAACAAGGTAATTTCAAATGGAGTAATAAGCTTATTATCTATGCTTCTAAAGAAAATATTGGTATATTATTGAGTGGGTTTAAAAATATTAATGTGAGGACTTAGAATCAAAACCTTGATATCTTTAATGGAAGTGCGAGAGTATAGGTTATTAGATGGTGTTGAAATTCCCTAGTTTTCGCTAATCATCAATAAATATGGGGAATAATTAAGGAAATATTGATTATAAGAATATGAGATTAGGTGTCCTTTGAGAAGTCTTGTGAGGAAAACTACTTGTAACTTTGACCCATTTGGAATGGGGAATGAAGGCAGTCCTTGGGTGAAAGATACCCTCATGACCTCACGTTTGTAGGGGGGGTTCTAGTGGTTACTTCTAGGCATTGGGTTTGTTCCAAATCTATTTTAACTTCTCTCTTTTGTAGGCTTTAAAGGAGGCCATCTTGTGTTGGTTCTATGTGTTGTATGTTGGTGAGACTTAATCCCTAACTTATAAAAATATATGCATACCGTCTTGAATTAAATGAATGTATTATACGTATCCATTTGTTTAGCACCATGATTCTTTCTATGTATGACCCTCACAAGTGTGAACCATCGGGATATTTATGAAGAGACAGGCAGTCATTGGATTGTACCAATGATCGATGTTTGGGCTACTACAAGGGATTATTCAGCACTCACCTAGTTCATGGATGTAAAGTTGTGAAGGCTGCCCTAGATATGATATGATAATAGATAGAAGGTTTCCTTTGTTAGTAAAAACCACCTGTGGGGATGACACTCACAAATAATTATGCACTCTTCTGAAGTACGTCTGGTTAAGAGCTTAGGCATGTTAGGAGCTTACAAATTTCCTGATTAATAGCAAGACCCTTTTAGGAGCCACATGGTCAAGGGATTTACCTCTATCCCTATTAGGAGCTTTACCATGTTAATAATAACCCTGTTAAGGGATTTAAAACTGTAATAAAAGAGTCACTTGGTTAAAAGATTTACAAATTAGACCTATCAGGGTCTACCTGGTTAAGGGATTTTCTTGTAGAAACTATTAGGAATCAAAAAATGAAAGTAATATAAAAGAATAACACTCCTCTATTAGGATAGATCCAGTTCATGATCAATCTCTTCTTAATATATAGACAATCCTCTCTCTTCTCTCTTCTCTCGACTGCAATGACTACATCCATGATCTACAATTGTACATTTCATCAATTTACATATATATGTTACAAGTTCATTAGGGAAATTAACCGCCTTACAAAAATATTATGTACAATATTTATCGTTGAAGTCTTAAGCCCTAAAACGTAATACCAATATAAAAATTTTTCAAAAATCTCAAGTTGGCCTCCTGATCCATCATAGATCAATTTGACAAAGGAAAGTCAAACCACAACACATTCTCCAATTTTATTGCACAACTTCAAGAAATTTGATCATAATGATCATATAAATCCCAAATCATCAGTCCACATTGATCTGCAACGTCGCTACAGTCCATGGAGCACATAAGTACTTATCACAATATAATGCATTATCATTCGTTGAGGATCTGATTTATTATTCTAAGAGCTTTTTCACTTTTCACTAAATGATCTTTTTCTCATTGAAACATGGTCTTCCAATCACCAAAACTTGATGCGGTCACAAAAACAACCTCGTAACATATTTAAGATAAAAAATCATGAGCCATGACATCTGAATCAAAACCTATTTGAAAAAATCATCAAACCATTCCTCCTTGGCTTTATCTTGTTCTTAATGTTGACCATTCAACATTCAATTGATCATAACTCACACCATACATATGATAAACTTGTGTGGTCATAGATAAAGCATGTACAGCCATCATTTAGTCTTTCTTTATGATCACACATGCCAAATCTTACCATAGCTCTTAATTCAACCTCTTGAACATACATAAACATGACAGACACACTATCAACCAACAAACACTAAGTTAACATTAATGACAACATCATAACTGATCAACCTATCATCATATCTGCATCAAGCACATACCATAACATACTCAAATTTATTTCTACATCAGTTATGACAAAAATATGCCCCTTTTCCATTGATGACAACACCAACAATACGAAGCAAACTAAATACCACAAACTTCCCCCTTAGCTGATTATTGTAACTTTCTCTTCTTGTGCTCTTTTCCCCAATTTAATCTTCTCTTATCTTCTCCCCCTTTGACAACAATTTCAAAGGCGTAATAATCCCAATATACCATCTTCTTAGACTCTCTTCATCTCTTATTGACTACTCCCCCTAAGGAGTAGTCTCATGAACATCAATCCACAGTGAAAGATGTAAGAATATATCCACTGGATTGATGTATCAATAATATCTTAATTTTGTTTAGGTAGAGGCATAACCCCTAGCTTACCTCTAAGGTACTCAAAAGTATCCTTAGGGAGTGGCTTTGTGAAGATATCATCTATCTTCTCCTTTGTTGGTACATATTCTAACTTCACCTCCTTCTCCTGCACTTTGTCTCTCAGAAAGTGATACTTAATTGCAATGTTCTTAGTCTTGGAATGCATCAAAAGATTCTTAGAAATATTAATTGCACTTGAATTGTCACAAAAGATAGTTACTAGTTTAGTCATCTTTTCTTTGATACCTTCAAGAATCTTCTTCATCCATGCAATTTTTGTACAATTTATAGTTGTTGCTACATATTCTTCTTCTGTAGTGGATTGTGAGATACAACTTTTCTTTTTACTTGTCCAAGATACAAGCTTATTCCCTAGAAAGAATGCACCACCACTTGTACTGTTTCTATCATCAACATTTCCTTCCCAATGAGCATTAGTAAACACACTCACATAGAAATCACCATGATGAGCATACCACAGACCATAGTCAACTATCCCTTTCAAATAAGTGAATATCCTCTAGACTGCAATCATATTATATTCCTTAGGATTTGATTAAAATCTGGCCACTATGCCAACCGCTTCCACTTGAGCAATATCTAGTCTTCTATGAACAACATACTGCAACTTACTGATCATACATCTATACAAAGTAGTATCTACTATATCAGATTTGTCATCCTTAGATAATTTACATCCTATTACCATGGGGGCTCCAGCAAGTTTGGATTCATCCATACCAAAAGTATTGAGCACTTCTTTTACATATTTGGATTGACTATTATATATGTACCATTCTTTAGTTGTGAAACCTGTAATCCAATAAATAATTTGATCTCCCCAATCATTGACATTTCAAACTCCTTCATCTATTCAACAAATTCCAAACTCATCTCATCATTTGCTCCAAATATTATATCATCAAAAAATACTTCAGCTAACAATGACTTATCTCCTTCAACTTTTAGGTACACATTACTATAATTAAACCAATCTAAATAAGATAAGAATGTAACATTTTATACTATGCCCTTGGAGCTTGTTTCAGTCCATATAGTGCCTTTTGTAGCTTGCATACCATGTCCTTGTCTTTTTTTCAATGAAAAACCATTGAGGTTTTCTATGTAGACCTTTTCTTCAAGAATTTCATTGAAGAAAGTTGACTTGAAATCCATTTGAAATTTTGTTGAACTTCTTATAAGCAACATAAGAAAGTATAATTCTTACCCCTTCTAATCTTGCCACCAGAGAAAAATTTTCTCCATAGTCTAGTCCTTATTCTTGTGCATGTCCCTTACATATAAGCCTTTCCTTATTTATTGTCACATCTTCATATTCATTGGGTAAAAGTATGAAGTTGTGTCACACTTGAGGACCATTCTTGTAGTTCTGACTAAAATGGGTTTAGCCAAAATATTTTTGGTCGTACATATGTGGCACAAATGTGGTGTCGATGTTGCAAATGAGTTTTGGCGAAAACTGGTTCGGCCGGACCAGTTTCGGCCAAAAATTCATGAGTAAATATAAGCCAACTATGTATTATCGATGAAGAATTGCCACATATTTATATTGGGGGGTTCATCTGAACTAGTTCTGGTTGAAACTGTCTATGTGGCATCCTATGTGGCAACCAAATAGGCAAAAATTTCAAAATTACAAAACTTCTCACTTAGACAACTGATTTCTTCATCAAAACTCAACCATTTTAAAAATGTAAATATAACTTTTGTGAGAGCTTGGAGTCTAGATTATGGTCATATAATTTTTATTGTGTTTTGATTATATATAATATATTATAATTTGAAAAAACTCCAAGTAGGTATTTTAACATTGAAGAACACACTCGTTCAAAAAAATAAAATAAAAATAGAAAATCATGTCGGAAAAATTTACAACTTATATTTAACACTAGAGGAGAGAGTCCTCTTCAAGAATATGTAATTTTTTTTGTATTTGGTTTAGATTTGCTAGGGAAAATGTGGAGGGAGAAAAAAACTGTTAATTTCGGGTAACTCCGACTTTGAATAGTTATAATAGACAAAATATATACCAAAAACCAATCTTTCTTTTTTTATGCACTAGCTATACATGTCATATAAAACATAATCTAAAATAAAAGGAAAAAAAGATTATTTGTATATATTTAGCTGGAGGGAACTAGACCCTACATTTTCAACATTTTTTGAGCAATTAAAAAATGGACTTCAAAAATTTAAAAAAAATAGGTCAATGCTTATTCAAAAAATTTAAAAAAAATTATAGGCATAAAATAAATCCAATTTTACACATTTCATTAGTTTACATCATTTTCAAATTCTAAATACAAATGCCACTTTTATGTCATTAAATTTTAACAATTTTGCATGTTGTGGTCCTCTTCCTTTGTAAAAGAGTGACACAAGTTTGTACTTTCACCCCATTCAATTTGTTCCTGAAAACCCATTTGGTACCAATCACATTTTTATTTTCAGGTCTAGGAACAAGTGTCCAAGTATATTTCTTCTCAACTTGATCAAGTTCTTCTTCCATAGCTTTTACCCAATCTTCATCCCTGATTTATTCCTTCATTGTCTTGGGATCATACTCGGATATCAAACAAGTAATCTCTTTGAGGTTTCTTCCAATTAGAACACCTGCATTCTTATCACCTATAATTTGTTCAACAGATTAATTCATGTTCACATACCTAGGTATCACCGGTTCATGTCTAGGAGCTTCTTCTTCTACCCTTTGAATCAATTCTTCTATATTGTTTTGTTTTGTTGGTTCATGCACTTCTAGTTCAATATACACAATCTCCTAATCATTCTTTTTCACTTGCTTTCTTGAATCACCAAATTTCTTAGTGTATTCATTTAGATTTACATTTTCACTCACAATCATTTTTTTAGTTCTCTTATTGAAACACTTATATTCTTTTCTTTTAGTAGAATAACCCAAAAAATACCTTCATCACTTTTTTTGATCAAACTTGCCTGTGAAATCATCCCTCTTAATGCAATATCTACTGCTAAAGACTTTGAAATATTTAACATTACATGAGTGACCATTGCATAACCTATAAGGTGTCTTATTGGTTCCTTTATTTACTATCATCGGGTTCAGTGTGTAGACAAGAGTACTAATTGCTTCTTTGCAATAAATTTTAGGTACTTCACCTTGAATCAACATTGTCCTTGTAACATCCACTATGATTATGTTTTTCCTCTCTGCAACACTAGTTTGTTGTGGAGTCCTTGGTGGAGACATTTTTCTCTTGATTCTAGTATCTTCACAACACTTAACAAATTCTACAAAAGTAAACTCACCTCTTTATCAGACCCTAAACATTTCAAATTCTTACCCGATTCCTTCTCAACTAGTGCCTTGTATGATTTGAATTTATGAAATGCATCAGAATTATCCTTCAAGAAAATTACCCACATCATTCTTGAATACTCATTAGTAAATAATATGAAATAACTATAACCTGAATAACTTCTTTGTCTCATAGGCCCATAAAGATCAATATGCACCAAATCAAGTATTATCTCACATGAAAAACATTTTCTTTTGAAAGTAGAACAAGTTAACTTACCCAACTCACATTCTTTACACATCATGTTGTCTACCTTGACTAATTATGGCAATACCCTAACTGCATTTCTCTTACTCCCTTTGATCAAACAATCAAAATCTTCATGACAAAACCTTCTATACCATAACCAACTATCTTCAACCTTTGCAACAAAACAACTATTTACAGTCATATTCAGATGGAATAAATTACCTTTAGTCTTCCTACCGGTAGCAATATCATCACTAGAGCTTCCAATTATTCTGCATACACCTCCTTTGAATTCTACTTTGTAACATTTATCATTTAGCTAACCCACACTCAACAGATTATGTGTTAGAAGATCCACAAAAAAGCATCATTTGTATTACTCTTACCATTCAAACAAATCGTGTCTTTTCCTTTGACCAAACAAGGTGTATTGTTACCAAATATTACCACACCACCATCAAACTCATCAAGATTATTGAACTTACTCTTTTCACTAGTAATGTGATGTGAGCACCCTTCTTCTATAATCCATTCATCATTTTGTCCCATGCGAGAAACTACTTATTTTTCTGCTTCTGATGGATCTTTTTTAACTGCGACAAATACAATCTCCTCTTCCTCATTATCTACTGATTATTCTTCAGTAACTCCTTCATCAAATGCAACATAGCATTGTTTCTTCCCTTTACCCTTAAACTTTATGAAATTATCCTTTTGGTCACCATTAGGAAATCTAGCATAAATATGTCCAATATTATTATATGAAAAACATTTCAATACTATCTTGCCTTTGAACTTACCATTCCCTCTAGGAAATCTCTTTTATAGTAGTGCTTCAAAAACTCCTTGTTTCCTTTCATCTTCCAAGATAGATTAAAGTTCACTGGTGTAGCTTAATGTGTTTTCAAAATCATGAATTATTTTTTTTCTTTTCTTTACTTGTGTATCATCTTAAAATGGAATCAATTCCATTTGGATGAGTTTAGCACCCTCGTTTAGTATGATTGCATAATAGATTTGCATGTTTACATGTTTAGGTGAGATTAGGGTTAGGATCTTATGGATCATCCTGGATTTTTCCTCTCCATGCCTCTTCTTTCTAGGTAGGACCTATGTATTGGTCCTCCTAGGCCATCTTACTATCTCTCCAGGTCTTTTAGGCCTTCTTAACACTCTGACTCATTCCCCCACCTTCCTAGGTCCCCGATTGACCTGGGAGCCTTTCTGTCACATCCTGCTGACTTGCCTAAAAACTCAGGACTAGGTTGAGGTTGACCTTGTCCTAGGACAGGGAAGAGGTCAACCCTATCCTAGGTTAGGGTTGAGGTTGACCCTTTCCTAGGATAGGTTCGAGGTCGACCCTGTCCCCTTACAGGTGTTGGTTCTTGTTTCCAGATCCGGAGCTTATCGGGGTTCGAAACTTGAAATAGGTCCCCGGGTTCAGATGTGGAAGTGTTTTCTCCAATATTCAAATTAATATGTTTTCTCTTTAGTTACAAAATGTGATTGGACCATGATTCGAGGTGAAATTTGAATTTGGATCCATTGCATTTCCCTAGGAGACCTATATTGAAATCTCTATATAAACACTCTCTTTTGCCTTCATTTGATCATGAAATGAGATGAAACAAAATTGAGAGATTACATGATGGAATAATGAGGCAAGCAAGTAAGAGGTTGATATAGAATGGCAAGCTAGGAGGACATATCATCAGCTTCAATCAAAGCATTCTTCAAAGACAAGTTATTGTAGATCTACATTGAAGCAAGAAGGCTTTCTCTTTAGATTTACCATTTTCAACATTCAAGCATTCAAAGGACATTATCATGAGGTAGCAATTACAGATTGTGAGTTGATAGGAATACTTTAGCCTTGGGGGCTTGGTATTCTTTCTTTATCATATTCAAATCTATGCATTGCTTTCTCATTTCCATGTTATGTTAGGATTGTTAATCT
>MU224975.1:1982561-2008456 GCA_018584345.1 Thuja plicata | reverse complement strand
AAATAATTTTATTTCTTTGGTAATTGGTATAAAACATGCATTTAATAGACATTTCCAATTGGAAAAGTTTAACCACTTATCTAGCTTAGCTATAATGAATCTAGCTAGACCATATGTTTGACAAAAATTAATTTTTATTTAGAAATACTCAAATTTAGTTGTGCTGATAAGTGGTCCTGAAACATGACACAACTTTGTGCTTTTACCCCAACAAAAAGATGAAAGTTCCTCAGAACTAAGGAAGACATAGAGGACACTGAACATGATGAACAACCTGTTAAGAATAAGTTCCCTACCACCATTGATGAGGTATGTGCATCAATTATTAAGTCAGGTTCAATAACTGACCCCAAGATTAGAAAATGACTAAATTTGGACCCCAAGGACCAGGATAAGTTAGAAGAGGCAATCATTACAAAAATATGCGTATTCAAATATGTACCAATACAATTTGAAGAGAAGATACCACAATAACTTATGAATAGATTGTCAGCAAGGTGGACATATACACTAAAGGAAGAGAAACAAATAAGGGAAAGAGCCCTAGTTTTAGTATGCCACCTGAAGCTAAGATGGAAGAGATTGAAGAAATGATAAAGAAACATTCCAAAATGTTCTCACCAAAATTAAGAGCCTACAAAGTGCTACAGGGACATCTAATTGAGCTTGATAGAAAAAGTGAAGATGAATGGAGAAATATACTCAATGTACCTAAAAAGGACACAATCCCTGAGCCACAATTAGCTCTCACCGACAGCCACACAATCAAAAAGATCAAGATAAACTAAGCCCTGAATATATTCTTATAACTAATGGTGAGGATGTTAATGAAGAAGCATTGAAAACAAAATCTAACAAGGATATGAACACTAAAGATGAAACATGGACCGATAATACTATCATAGACATTACCGGAGAAGATCCTGCAGATGAGATAAAGAAAGATGAAGATGTCACTGTTGCCCCATACCAAACCGAGGAACATGACACTACAACAGATACTACTCAAATAGATACACCGGGACAAATACCACTATTGATACAAGCCATCAATATTATCTCAAAGAAGGAGAAATCACCCAATAGGGAAGCAAGCATACCTGAGAACAAGGGTGAGGAGATACTAGAAGATACACCCAATGAGCAGAATAAAGATGGAGAGCCAAAAGAAACCAATGAAGCACAAAAGGAAATAGATGGAGGACAAAAAGAAAACAAAGGTGAAGAAGAAAATAAGAAAGATGATACAACTCCTAAGGATACCAAAGGAGATACTGTAGATAAGTGTAAGGTTGATGTGGAGACATCCACTCCCAATAGACAGGAAGAGACTAAGCAGCAGGATACATGTTCCTATACACCAAAGCCTTCACCAAGCTCATCAGACCAAGAAAAGGAAATTGCTTTGGTACTTCATATAGGTCCATCCACAACACTTTCAAAGAAGAAGAAGAAGAAGAAGAAGAAGAAGAAGACCAATAACAACAAGAATCCAATTACACTGGAAGAGATAATTGAGATACTATCCTATGATCTAAGGACATTGGATCCAGAGGCACTAACAAATTATGCAAAACTGTGTAGAAGAAAAGCTATACAAGACAAGATTAAGAAAGAAACAAAGGACACACATGTACTAGAGAAAACAAGGGATATTCTTCAACAAATAGTACTGGACATAAACATTGATCAAAATGCATCAATCATTGATCAACTAGCCATTCTTACCAATGCAATCCAATCACAGAATGTGGATGTAGAAAATGCAATTGAAGAATGAGCAGAGAAAAAGTATCAACATAAATTGACCCAAAAAATCAGTCAAGAAGTGGCAAAGAACAAGGTGAAT
The DNA here is from genome assembly GCA_018584345.1 of Thuja plicata. Taxonomy (NCBI): domain Eukaryota; kingdom Viridiplantae; phylum Streptophyta; class Pinopsida; order Cupressales; family Cupressaceae; genus Thuja; species Thuja plicata. The sequence goes on along the minus strand of MU224975.1, from coordinate 2,006,607 downwards.
TTGTATGAACAAGTAAGTGAGTTAGAACCTATTATTTTAGAATCAATAGCCTTAGTTCAAAAGTTAAGCACTTTAGAGAAATTCACTAAAGAAAATAGAGAAAAGATTGCAAAACTAGATGCATATCTAAATTCTAGTGCTCAAAGTCTCTCAATAACAAATAATGCAATAAAATTGCATTATGCAAAGGTAATGGAAGCTAAGAAGTTGAGACTTCAAATCCAAGAGGCAGAATCAAAGTTTAGGGATGAGGTAATCGAGCTACAGGCTCTACTCTTACCAAATCTGATACTACTGCAGCAACATATGACAATGGCAAGGCAATTGATAGCCACCCTGGAGATGTCTGTCACCGACAGCATCTATGATATGCAGCCACGATAATATTAGAGAAAATGGCACTTGAACACCTTCAAGTTAAATGGGAAAAGATGATGGAGGACATGAACAACTCTCATTCCCACATTTTTGGCAAGTTGTAAGTGATTATACCCTTGCCCTTACTATCAAAAAAGGGGGAAATCGATATGTTACAAAGGGGAAAATTGATAGGATACAAAGGGGAAAATGGTATGTATAAAGGAGATGATAAGTGTGAATACATATACTATACCAACATATACATAGGGGGAGTCATAAATAACAAAGTAAACACATGGTGTACATTACTAAATATTTTAGTATTTACACATGTCAGTTTTTTATAATAATGTCAAAGGGGGAGATTGAAGAAATATTTTTGCCATAAGTATGAAAGGAAAAATAGTTTTGAAACCATCGATAACACCACACCGAAAGTCAGGTTTAGTGCAACCCGAAAAAAAAGTTCAAGCAAAACCAATAGAGGAACCCAACAAGAAGAGTACAGTTCAACTTGACAGAACAGATGAAAGAAGAACCTGACAAACCAAAGAGCAACCTGAGCACTAGTCTACTGAGAGACAGTTAGAATCTTAAGAAATATGGATCTGACTTCTACATCAGATAAAACACTTGTGTTTTACATTTATCTTTTCTATTAGCTTTATATCCATTTCTTTAGGGACAAGCAATGTAATTATAATTATTTTAATCAGTCTAACTGATTAGAAACATGCAAACTAGGAGATTAAGGTCAAGTTGTAAACCTTCGATCATAGAGTTATCATTGTAATACGAGAAACTCACTTAGGTCAAAATCATTGTATAAATAGATATGTAATCTATCAAAATGTATGTGTGTGGTGATGATTCTAGCCAAGGAGCACATATATGGATCAAACTAAGAGTTTTATGCAAAAGAAAAGCCAAGGATGAAATGAGTTATCAAGAACAAGAACCAAGGCTATTGAGAAGAATAAAGGTATTGATCAATCACAATAGGTCATAAATATACATGTAATCTATATTAGATCTATAATCAGCAATTGTAGATTGCATATACTCAGGTCATTGAATATTTTCTACTACATTCTAAAAAGTATAGAAAATAGAAGAAATCCTTGAGAAAGGTGGATTAAACAATCCTTTGTAAATATCTTAACCGAGTGCACACTAAACAGTGTTGCTAAAGCTCTTAATAGACTAGACCTTAACTAGTCTCTACATAGTACTCCTAACAGGGTAGATCATCAGAAGTGAACAAAATTGTAAGCCTTAACTGACCCCTTCCATTCTGCAGATGGTGAAGCTTTGTGGGTTTCATCCCTATTGCAATTTTTACCTTCTTACAGGGGTTTTTTGCATTACCAAATCTTGTGTCATGTGTCTATACATTTCATGAATGTTTCTATGAATGTTTACATGCTTATTGAGATTATGATTTGATATAACATACACAAAGATAGAATAGCATAAATGGTTGGTAATATAATTGATTACTAAAAGGATTATGGTTAAGTGATAAAAAGTTTTGAAGGTACTGATTCACCCCTCCTGTCTCAATACACACTATTCCATTATTTCCAACGATATATAGTACAAGTTCATTAGAGAAATTAACTGCCTTACAACAATGTTTTGTAATCTTTCCCTCTCAATTCTCAAGCCCTAAAATGTAATACCAATATATAATTTTTCCAACAAACTCAGGTCAGCCTCTAGATCCATTGCACATCAGATTGACAAAGAAAAGACAAACCACAACACATTCTCCAATGTTGTTCCATAACTTCAATAAATTCTATCATAATGATCATAGAAATGCCAACTCATCAATCCATATCGATGTGCAACATCACTACGATCCCTAGAACATATAACAACTTATCAGTTGATGATGCATCATCATTCGTTAAGGATATGATGTATCGGTCTAAGAAATTTTTTTATTTTTACAAATTTATCTTATGTTAATTTAAACTTAGTATTTTAATCACCAAAACATGATGTGATCGCAAAAACAACGTCATAACATATTCAAGATAACAAATCTTGAACAACAAAATTTGAATCAAAACCTATTTGAAAAAATTATCAAATCATTCTTCCTTGGTTTTATCATGTTCTTCCTATTGACCAGTCAACCTTCAATTGATCATACCTCACACCATACATATGATAAACTTGTGTGGTCATAGATACGGTATGTAGAGACATCACGTAGTGTTTCTTTATGATCGAACATGCCATCTCTTACCACAACTCTGGATTCAAGCTCTCAAACATACATCAACATGATAGTCACACTATCGACCAATAGACACTAAGTTGACATCAATGACAATATTATAAGTGATCAACCTATCATCAGATTTGCATAAAACACATACCTTAACATGCTCAACTTTATCTCTGCATCAATTATGCCAATAGACTTTGGACTATTCCAATGGTGGACTCCTATAGACACTTTTTATCTTTTGGATTATCCAACATTCACCTGGATTACGAAGGTGAATTATTTCTAGGGCTATCCTGGATGTGATTCGGTAACGGTTGCACGGGTAGTTTCCTTAATATGTGGGCAATGGAAACCAGATCTAACTGTGGCATCAAGAAGGTTAAGTGGAAATCATGTATAGCATGGGAGTGATCGATGTCAAGTGTTACCTTGGATTGTGAAGAAGATAGCTAGAAAAATCCCTAAGATCACCAAGTGGTATTTGTCATAAGCTACTTCTTCCTCATTGGTAAAACTTGTCACCAATGGCCTATAGGTGATTAAAGTTGGAATCCACTAGGCTAGGTTGGTTCACTACTTGTGGAAACCTTGTTGGTATTGAGGATAGACCCGTGGTGTAGTATGGGATACACTGAATCCTCATCTAATTTGTTCAATGGTATACTTGACCCTATTGGGTTGAGGACGGACTGCTGGTTTAGTATGGGATGCACCAAGTCCTCTTCCCATGTATCTTCTATGGAAAAATAATAGGGAGAGAATTGGGACCCATGGTGTAGTGCATAATACATTGACATTTTCTATCTTGGAGATGTGTTATAAATTGGGGATGTCTAGCCATTATTAATGATCCAGTCTCTATGTTATTTTTGATGCCTGTATGAAACAATAACTATTATCTTTACAATTCATGTATGATCTCGTTACTATATTATTCGTAAGGATTGAAATCTAGATAATATTTCCTTGTATTAATTTATGAGCTAGCCACTACTATCTTTGTGATGTATGTAAGATCTAATCACCGCGTATGTGATATATGGTTAAGCTATCCATCTTGTTTACCTATGATGTGTATGAGCTAGTCATTTGTGTATATTTGATGTATGCTCAAGATAAAAATACATGTATGTTTTTCTATTATGACCCATCTAGGTATGTATGAGTTGAGGGTAATGATGAGCATGGAACCAATGCTTGATCAAAATTGATATCTTTTATTGTGATGGGACTAGGTTAATAACTTACACTTAATTAATAGTTATTGTCTAAATAGAGATCAAAGATCTCATTAAGAGGAGAGAGTAAAATCCATCTTAGGGAAAACTGTGAAGGCTCTGACCTTCCACAAGAGGATATGTAGGCAAGGTCATTAGGAGTGAATGCATTGAGACTTAGGTATGGGCCTAACGATTGATCCTAACTATGGAAGCTTAGCAATATTGAGAGTAAACATACATTGTGATATTGAGAATTTTCCATGATGGTAAATGATGGAGCTCTAAACTCGTGACTTAAAAATAAATGGAAGTTACTTGGTTAATTTAGTTAATGACCAATGTTAGTAAGAAAAAAAAAGTTATAGTGGCCAAGGGGTAGATCTTACATAGTTATCAAAGCTACCAGATTCAAACACTAGACCTATAAATCCCACTTTACTCTAAATAAAGTATATAGTCTTACTATACTATCCATGATCATAACCAGGTTGGACTATTGATATAAAACATTTTCCTTGAATTTCTTAAATGGAATTTAATCCTATGAGAATGGTTGGCTAGTCCTAATACATCCTAAGGAGGGTGTGAAAGGGAAATTTTCTATACGAATCATTAATGAATATTAGAGTGCACAGTAAAAATATGTGGCATTCAATTATCATTTTGATTACCAAGTTTTACTTGTAATTTGAAAGCTTGTCATGTGTGGTAGCTATAATCAGGATATATCTAAAGATCCAAATAAATTTTCTTATGATATGAACTTAAATTGCTAAAGATAGAGTTGGTAGCACCCTCGATGGGTAGTTTGTAACAACCTTAATACTATATGACATAATAATCAGTTTGAATGAGAAAGAGGGAATTGTTATCAATGATAAAAATGTTTCTAGGAGTAATAATAGCCATGTGGGAGACTATTATGCATCCACAATATTCATTGTCATTATAAATAACATACTACGTATTTGGGAATAATATTGCATTGTGCTTGGCAGCTTGCACGAGTAAACATCTAAATATGTGTACCCAATGGTATAATATTCAAATTTCTTCAGAAAATAAACACACGAATTGAAAATAGAGGATGGGATTGAACAATAGAGTACACTCAAAAGTAAATTTTGGTATGATTTCTCTTAAATATGTTAAAAAAAATTTAGATTGGTAAAATTAAAGAAACTTGAGCCCTTTAAATGTAGCAAGATTAAGGGGTTAAAAATAAATTAACTTGACCAATAACCCAAATTTTCAAGAAAATAGCAAGACAAACCTTTAAATAAGCCAATAAGGCTTATTCCCAAGGGGGGAAGTATGTTACATCCCCTGTCGATGACCTCCAGATTGCGATGGGCGCGTGTGAAACAATGATAAAGAAATTACAATAATGTTGGCGGGGAGACAAAAACATTAAATAGGCATGGCATCCTCATCTCATTGTGTGATTTTTACAAAAAAATCGATGAAAAATTAATTGCTAACTCTGCCCATAGAGAGAAAAGGAATGACTATGACATAAATTTTGTATGGCATCCTTGTCATAAGACACTCAATTCTATGGATTGCATGGAGAAGGAGACGTGATGGCTGATAAAACTCCCACACACGACATTTTTGAGAAAAAGGAGGCATGGTGTATTGGGAAAGAGGGGAAAAATTCAGAGAAGAGCAGAGGAGAAAAGAAAGCAAGGTAGGAGGGAAAACATAACGTAGACATATTGTGTTTGAACTTGTACACATATAAGAATGGAGGAGGACTAGTGCATGAGGAGGGTAAATTTTCATGAGTTGTCCTAGGATATGAGTAGAAAGGTCTATAGGAGGACCGAATAATGCAGAGAACCCATAATCTGAGAACAAGGCATGGATATCCATCGAAGCATAGATAAAAGAGGAATTTTGTCAAATTTCATTGTTTTCACTGCTCTAATAAGCATTTTTACAAAATGTGGGAGCATAGACAAAGTCGTGGACCATTATTTGAGATGCCTATAAGAAATATAGTTTCATCGATTGCAATTGTAGGTATGTAGAATCAGATTTATTGAAAAGGCTTTAGAAACTTTCAAACAATTGCAATAGTCAGGGATGCAAAGCTAGACTCTAGAATCTATGTCAGTGTACTTTTGTTGAGTAATGAAGTATGGGGAACACCGTACGACTATTCAACCGTACAGTATTCAATTTTTGCAGTACGGGGAACACCATACGGTGTTGAAGTTGACCATACAGTAAAGGGATGAAGTTGACTGTATGGTAAAGGGAAGAACCGTACGATGTTGAAGTATGTGTTTGCACCGTACGGAAGAGAGTCACCGTACAGTGAAGAGAATGAAAAGAGGAGTTCCCATACGATGAAGGCTAGAAGTATGGTGGAGTGATGCCGTACAGCCATAGGGTGTGCCGTAGGTGCCAGGTGCTGGGTACCGTAGGTGCTGGGTGGTATGTGCCAATACGGAGTACGGTGGGCATGAGTACGTGGTGTGAAGCAGAGTTGGTTGACTGTTCTGAACTGTGAGGGTTGACATACCAAACTCCATAATGAATTGCATAGTGTATAAATGTATGCGAGATTTGTTGATAGATAAAGGCTAAGTCTGTGGTTAACAGTAATGGTTGTATTGTTGTAGAGGCTGCGAGGGCTAAGGCTGTAAGCTTGAAGAACAGTGTCATAGTGGTAGAAGTTGGGTTGATTGTAAAGGCAATCTGAGCCTGAGTCTATTATTTGTATGTAATGTATTAGTTACTATAATACGAAGGGGTGACACTCTGGTTCTTGGCTGGTGGGTTTTTTCCTGGAAGGGTTTCCCACATAAATCTCTATCTCATGTGTTTTATCTTGTGGGTGTCTTTATTTTATCTATTCTTATTTTTCCTATGCATCTCAGTAGCCTTGATCTTTATATAATTTCCCCTATAAATTGACATTTGGGAAGCGGTTCCGCAAGTAGCTTTCCTAACAAGTGGTATCAGAGCCAGACCCATTACCATTATTCTGTTGGATAGGGTTTGTTGTTTGGGTAGGGTTAATCATTGGTGTCAATTTGGTTCCAGTGGGAGTTCGTGAAGTGTTGTTCTTGCAGTCGAGATGGCGGATACATTAGGGAGAATAGAAATTGAAAAGTTTGATGGCACAAACTTTGAGTTGTGGAAACTTAAAGTTGAAGATATGTTGGTAGACCGAGATCTATGGAATGTTGTGTCTGGGAACAAGCCTTCAGGCATGAAGCAAGAAGATTGGGATCTGGCAGATCAAAAGGTGAGAGGAATGATACGATTGACACTGGAAAATAGTGTTCTATTAAACGTCTATGAGGAGAAAACTGCACATTCTTTATGGAAGAAATTGGGAGATATTTATCAGGGAAAATCCTTGGTAAACAAGCTCTTCCTGAGAAAGAAATTGTACTCTTTGAAGATGGACGAAGGAACTGATGTGGCTGGTCATTTAAATGCTTTCAATATGGTGATTGCACAACTGACATCTGTTGGTGTGTCCATAAGTGAAGAGGAGCATTGCATGTTGTTGTTGAGTTCTTTGCCTGATTCGTGGGACCATCTTGTGATGGACATTGGAAGTATGACTACTCAGTTTAAAATGGATGAAGTAGTTTCCACACTTCTGTCAAAGGAGATGCGAAGGAGATCTTCTGAGGTGGCTAAGGAGGCTCTTTCTATTTGAAACCAATCGAAGGACAATGACAAGAAGAAATGTAAAGCGAAGTGCTGGAATTGCGGGCAGACTAGTCATATCCGAAAGGATTACAAAGAGAAGAAGAAAAAGAAGAAAGTGGAGACTTCTTCTGATTTTGAGTCTTCTAACGATGATGGCAAAGATGCCAGCGGTGCTGCTTTAGCTAATCGGTCATCTGATGATGACTAGTTGGAATAATTCAATCTTCATGTGGAAGATGGTGGTCATGATGCCATGTGCGACTCGACACTACAATACGATAGGAGTTGTTGGCAGTGACATATGTGCCATGTGTAACTCATCACCACAGTTTAGTGGGAGTTGTTGGCAGTGGCGTAGAAAATTTTTTTCATCAATATTGCAGATGGTGGAAGGTGAAACCCTGATGTGTTAGAAGGGTCTTTTCACATTTGCTGAAATACTGATTAGAGATGTTTATCTTCATGTGACTGAAGATGTTGACATCTTGAGGGCTCAACGGGGTCCTCGATAAAAGGTGTGGATTCTATTTTCATGGTAGCCATGTTGAGTAACTTCGTACTTCATCAAGTGGGAGATTGTTGAGTAATGAAGTACAGGGAACACCGTACGACTATTCAACCATACAGTATTTAATTTTTGCAGTACGGGGAACACCATACGGTGTTGAAGTTGACTGTACGGTAAAGGGATGAAGTTGACCGTACGGTAAAGGGAAGAACTGTACGATGTTGAAGTATGTGTTTGCACCGTACGGTAGAAAGTCACCGTACGGTGAAGAGAATGAAAAGAGGAGTTCCCGTACAGCAAGGAGACTCTCGTATGATGAAGGCTGGAAGTATGGTGGAGCGATGCCGTATGGCCGTAGGGTGTGCCATAGGTGCTGGGTGCTGGGTACCATAGGTGCCAGGTAGTATGTGCCAATACGGAGTACGGCGGGCATGAGTACGTGGTGTGAAGCAGAGTTGGTTGACCATTCTGAACTGTGACAGTTGACATACCAAACTCCATAATGAATTGCATAGTGTATAAATTTATGCGAGATTTGTTGATAGATAAAAGCTAAGTCTATGGTTAACAGTAATGGTTGTATTGTTGTAGAGGCTACGAGGGCTAAGGCTGTAAGCCTGAAGAATAGTGTCATAGTGGTATAAGTTGGGTTGATTGTAAAGGCAATCTAAGCCTGAGTCTATTATTTGTATGTAATGTATTGGTTACTGTAATACGAAGGGGTGACACTCTGGTTCTTGGCTGGTGGGTTTTATCTCGGAAGGCTTTCCCACGTAAATCTCTATCTCATGTGTTTTATCTTGTGGGTGTCTTTATTTTCTCTGTTCTTATTTTTCCTATGCATCTCAGTAGATTTGATCTTTATATAATTTCCCCTGTAAATTGACATTTGGGAAGTGGTTTCGCAAGTAGCTTTCCTAAAAACTTTGTCTATATTAAAAGGACAACTAGGTTCCACAAGGTAAGATCATAAGCCACACTACTCTTACTAGTTCCTGCGGCGCAGGTAACAATTGCGGAGGCTGAAACATTAACCTCTGATTAATCATCCCATTCACAGCCAATAATATGTCTTTATTTTTTCTTTACTATTTTTGTCTTCAATGTCTTCTCATGAAAGATGATCGAGGTTTACCTCTTGCTTGTGTAAAATGGCCACTGGCACATTTCCTTTGGTCAAGTCGGAGCCTTCACAGGTTTCTATACAAGAGAATGGTGAATATCAAAGTGGTGGGACTACCAATGTTGTCGAAGATGTTGAGGTTAGCATTTTTGCAGATGACCTTAACAGTTGGCGTGTTTTTGCAAAAAGAGAGCAAAAAACAAATTGTTGGTTCTACCATTTTTGCAAAAGGTCTTGGGTTTACTGTTTTCATAGATGGCGTTAACACTTGGCTTATTTTGGTAGGAAGCATTAACGGAAAAAACAGTTGGCATTTTCCTTTTTACATGCAGGTGAGACTTGCTATGTCGTTTAGCCCTCATTCATAGATTTCTTTGAGAGGGCATAGTAAAATAATAATAGCAAAATGTGTTTAAAAAATTACACATCTGCAAACACATTTTCATGATTCATTTTCATGATTCAGGAGGTGACAAACATCACTGAAGTTAAAAAATTTCACGACACCCAGGTTAAAAAAAATATAGGCCATGTTGTAGATGCCCGTCAGGTATCCAGGTATGGCTACGTTTGACTTAGTTTTTAGTTCCTGCACTGCAGCTCTTGTTATTAAAGCATTACTTTTTCAACTATTCCTTCTCTACCATTATTTTAAAACCATGTCCATGCTGTCACCGAAATCATTTGCTTCTTTACTTGCTCACTATGTGAAATAATAATGGATTAACAGATTATTATGCATTATAAAAAATGGTCAACTAAATGATGGGTTGCATAAGAGGTTTATCCTTTTATTTAATATATTATTGTGATAAATTTATTAAATATTTATGTGCTTATGATCCCTCATGAAATTCATTATTAAGCTAGAAGATATTCATTCAGATTATATAAATAACAAAGGTAAACTCCTATTGGCTCATAACTAAGATTAGTTAGGATGACATCTAATTTTAAAATCACATCTATCTTAAAATAGTGAAACATTGATATGCCAATGTTAATTCAATGATCTATTAATTTTGTACCCATAGTACACTATTGCTGAAACTGAAGGTTAGAGGTCATGTTTGTTTTGGGTTCCCTATTAATAATGTATAAATGTAGAAGTGAAAAAATATTTATGTATCCTTATAGAGCTCTAAACCAAGTTATAAATATCAAACTTGTGACTATTGGTAAGTTATTAAGTAGAAATTATAAATGTGTACATCATATCATAATCATAGCATTGATATAAACTTGAAAACCTTGTCTTCATCTTTGATACATCCTTTTGAAGTCCCGATGGAAAGATGTCACGCTATAAATGATTCTTTCCAATGCCTTCATCATATGTCCTATTAGAATAGTAATATATCTAATCACATACTATCATTCCTACGAGGTGTTATTTATTCTTATGTGCTAGCCATATAAGACCTTTATGGGTTTGCTTTAGGACATATATTTTGTGGTAGTTATAAGTAGAATAATGTAACTTTATTTTTAAAGTGTTCATTACAGTATACTTTCCATTATCCAATAATTAAGTATGATTTTCAGAAACTAAGATAAATCTTGTTAAGTAATCAACCTAATGTCAGAGTCGTAGAGTTAGGCCTCTAGGATATAGTGAGAATTTTCTAACTAAGAACTTACTATAATCATGGGATAATAACTTGAATAGGATGGGGAATAATTCAGATCAAATCTTTGTCCGCAAGATAACTCATAGCATGGATCGAGCATAAGATAGAATTAATATGATCCTTGGTCATTTTTTGTACAATATCATGAGGGTGACTATGTATAGTGGCATTTAGATAGTCACACTTTACTAAATATATCATTAATGATAAAAATTAGTACTTGATAATCTATTGATACCATGGTAAATCCTTAATGTATGACTAAATAAGTTTCTATCAATGAGAACTGATGGAGGAAAAATAGTTAAACTAGAAGTACTTTTATTTTAAGTATGCTATTATGTATAATTTATATCCAAGGATCTAATTATGTCAGAGAGAGGGAGAGAGAGAGAGAGAGAGAGAGAGAGAGATTTTCCTAATATAACTAACTAATGTGAGCATGTGGCTTCGGGAAAAGGGGTTAAATTTGAAACTTCGGGAAAAGGGGTTAAATTTGAAAAATATTTACAAAATTGAATTTCATTCATCCCAAAAAGTGGGACACAATATTGTGAGATCACCCATCTACATTATAACCACATTACATAATATTCATATATGTATTATAGAAATTCATTTGGTGGCCTTGCAAACATGTCCTTCTATGGAGGTCATGCCCTCTTCAAGGGCATTAATGTGGTAAGAATCATGAAGATTATATAAACAACTCTCAAGAATAAAGATTTTACACAAAGAACTTATGAACATAGTACTCATAGATGGTTTCCAAAAAATCATTAAACACACATTCAAAATATTTGCAACCCTATAATAATCTACCTCTAGTTAGCCTAATAGTGACAAGTTTCCTCATCTTTCCTTGTCTGAATTTTATTTCTGGAGAGCTAACCATATTCCTATAGAAGTAAGGATGAAAATGGCCAAATAATCTTAATGTGGAGAAGCCATATGATTGTAACTCAATACTTTATTTTCTTGTAAATATATTATTTAAAATATTACCTTGCATAAAATATGAAGAGTTGCTTATTTCACCCACCTTTTTTAATGATATAATATTTTTTTTTAAATAAAAATAATATACAATTGATATAACTAATATATTTTAAATCTAAAATGACAATTTCAAACAAAATCCAACTTCAATACTAAAATATGGTATATTTCAATATGTAAAGTATAGAAACATCATAATCTAGGTTTTTTTTATATGTTGTAAGAAGGATAAGTGCACCAAGATGGTGAAAAAAAAGTGGGGTATAAGTGGCCACTTTTTTGTTTTTCTAAAATCAGGGAAACCCAAACTTCACAAAGAGATTTGAAGGTCAGGCACTCAAAACTATGAGTTATGCAAAGAATAAAAATTGTAAATTACTATGAATCTAGTTTCTAAACTATGAAAGTTTTTTAAAAATATAGATAAGATTAAGAGGGTCAAAACTCTCACACATGAAAAAATATTTCTGATTTTTAGAGAAAAAAATAACATCTATGATTGTGTGCACTTCACAAAATATATAGTTAGATTTTGTATTTTGCAAAAACCTTTGGTAGGATGATAGATAAGAGTGAGAACTATTGTATTTTTTTGTAATTTTTTGTTGAGTTTTTTTTCATTTATAATTTTTTGAAGTGACTGCATCCTGAAAATCCTGCACCTGTTCATGCTCTGGGTATAGCTTGCATCAAAATATTTAAAAATGCAAACTTTGTTTTATAAAAATGGTATAGAATCTAGTTTAGAACTGTAACATATAATTTTTTTTGAATTCATTCAAGTAGACCAAAAATTATTGAAAAAATTGTAGACATATGTCTATGAGGACGGTCAAGACACCCGTAAAGAAAATTAAAGTTTCCTATGCTAATGTTGTCCAAAAATAATAATAAAATTAATATGGTCAGAAGGCTGAGAATACAGGTGAGATGATGGTGATAATTTTAGAGATACCCAGTTGATCATTTGTAAAACAGATGATGAAAAACTTGAGAAATCATGTTGGGAGATAAAAAACCTAGTAAAGGGACAAAAATGTACAGAAAATGGGCTTGCAAGCCTAAGGGTCATTTTCCAACCCTCTTAGGTCAAGCCAAAACCTGCACGGGTTTTGATGTGCAAAAAAACCTACTCAGGATTTGAAAATTAAAGAGTACCATGCATAGTTTTACATAACCCGTACGGATTATGTAGAATTAAATCCATCATTTTGAGTTTTCCATAATGCACACAGGTTATGAAGACATCAAAATGTATGCTTTTAAACTTAGAATTTACTACACATATTTATGATGACATGTAACTGTTTGAATGTTTGAAGATGTTAAGTTGATAACTGAAATGCAGAAGGATAATGCAAGACATTAAATCAGTTAATGGATTGTATTTTCATTGATGTCAACTTGATATAATCTAATCAGTTATAATCAAAGTGTCAAAGACTTCAAAGGATCAGAGAGATAAATATTATACTTTTTGTAATGCATAAAAGACAAGCATTCACATTGTGACTACAAACACCGACGGTCAGTGGAACCCGACGAATAGAGATCACCGACAACCAAGTCATAGTGACCGAGCAAGAAAACCGACAAGCATTACCGATCAGCAAAAACACAAGAAAACCTGACGGCTAGAAACATGGTGTAAACCGACAGAGAAGCCCAAGGAGAACTGGAGTATTGACCAATGCTATTAGAGAGTTAAAACTGAAAATAACTAGAGTTCACAAACAAAAATATATCTAGCTAGCAGAGATAAATATAGAGTTAACTGGTATTAATCATTGTTTTCATCAACAAGATAGGCCAGAGATAAGTAATTGATTTAAAGCTGATTTGTCTAGTTGGCAAGAAGATGTTAGAAAGATAAAACAAGAGTTTTTCTTTAAATCTGATTGGTAAGAATTGTGGATCACGCCAAGATCAAGAACCTAACAACGGTGATATCAAGTCTATTTAAGAGACAACTCAATTCATTACAAATTGGTGTCGGGAGAAAAAGAAAATAGGATGCTAAAGAAGAAATTGATGAAGAGAAACTTCATAGAGTGTTGATCAACAAAATAAGGAAAGAGCTAAAGAATTATGTAGACACCGAGCAATAGAGCACAGCATCACCGAGAAAAATCAAAGTGAAGCAAAGGTATAAATAGAGTTATATTGATAATAATATTTTGTGAGATTACAATAGATCTAAAAATCTGCAAGTATAGTTGTATATGTGAACAAATCATACTGTTTTAGTTTAACCATTGATTCAGAAAGTCTCTTAAATGAGCGAGATTTAAAGATCCTTTCTATATTGAGATACATCCAATGGAGTATCAAAAAGTTTGATCATGAAGATAACATGCGATGCCAGATACCTATTGACATGCAAAGTGAGTGTTTGATCAAGTATGGTAGCATAGAGATGCCCGATATCAAGTGAAAGACTAAACTTTCAAATCCTCTAACAAGGTCACACCTAACAGTGTGTTTGTAACCTTTAAAAGGGTTGGCTCTTCACTGAGCTCACTTCAGAAGAGTGAAAAATTTGGGTTATCTGTCCCAAGTGGTTTTTCCCTTAACAGGGTTTCCACGTTAAAAATCCATGTGTCAATGTGTTTATGAGTCATTACTTTAGTTTTTTTCATTAAACTTAACTTAATTGGATTGATCGATATACTCTAGATAATTTACTTTCTTTCAGTAAATTGAGAGACTACTAATCGGTAAATCTAGATTAGAAGGTTTTACAAAGAATTCCAAGCAGTAGTAAATTGATAGAAGTATTTGGAGGCATTCATCTTATAGGACTGAAGATAACTAGAGGTATAATTTTGTGGTACTAAGTTTTAAAGGTTGATTATTGGAATATTTTTGAGGCCACTGATTCACCCTCCCCCCTCTTAGTTATTACTAACAATTGGTATCAGATCTTGTGTGCTTAGAAAGGGAGTTTAACAGCTCAAGCAAAAGATCATAGGATGAACAGATGAGATGTGCCCAAGTTGAATAAAGAAAACTTTGCATCATGGAAAAGAAGAATAAGACCCCACCTATCAGGTATTGGAAATGATATTTTTCAATACTTAGATACTGAATATGTGTTGCCTACAAGACCTCATACTCTTGAGCAATTAAGAGTCAAGCATGAGCATAACTGCATGATGATAGAACTTGCATCATCACTTTTCGATGCTGAGTTTGAAGATGTCAAAACCTCCACCTCGGCAAAGAAAATGTGGGATAAGTTGAAGCTTGTACATGGAGGAGATGCCAATGTACTCAGAGCAAAGGAAGAAAGCCTAAGAGGGAGGTTTGATGACCTAAGAATGAAAGAAGGAGAAAAAAACACTCAGTATAGCTACAGAATTAGGGGTAGTAAATGCTATCTGAGGAGTTGGAGGTGTACTTGAAGAGGAGACAGTGGTAAGAAAAATCTTAAGAACCTTATTTCATGCTTAGGCTATTAGATTTTCTGCTATTCAAGAAATGAGAGCAGTTGCAAATAATATAGTTACTCTAGATAGTCTGATTGGTATCTACTAATTTCATTTGAGATGAATAACTTTGACAATAGTGTCTTACCTTCCATAGAATCTGCATTCAAATCTTCTCTAAAGATAAGTAACTCAAGTCATAGACATGCTGTTAGAAATGATAGTTATAGTGATAACGAAGATCAAGGACTTGATAAAATTGAAGCACTTAAGGCTAGAAGATTGCAGAGAGGCAAAGGTAGATAGAAAGGTAAATTACCACTTGTATGTTTCAATTGTAAAGAGGTTGGATACTCTGTTGCAAAATGTCCAAACTAATGAAAAGATGATAGAGGAAATGACAAACCTTATGAGAAGAAGTTTGATAAAGGTGAAAATAAAGAATACTGGAGCAACCAAAAATCTGACAAGAGAGATACCCAAGACTACAAGGTCAAAGGGAAAAAATATTGTTACCTAGCTGAGAGAAGAGATGATGACACTGACACCAAATCAGAAGAAGACATCGAGATGGTATTTGTAGCCATGAAGGATGATTCAGATGAAGATGAATAAAGGTATGTAGAAACTGCACTCATATCTAAAGTTAGTAAAAATGATGTCTAGTTCATAGATAGTGGTTGCACTCACCATATGACCGGTGATAAACAAAAGTTTGAGACTTTTCAATAATATAATGGTGGTTCAGTGAGAATGGGTAATGATACACCTTATCCAGTTGAAGGTAAAGGAAGCATAATGTTGAATAACCTGATAAAATATGAAAATGCTTACTGGGTTAAAGGACTGAATTATAATTTGTTAAGTGTTTCTCAATTGAACAATTCAAGTCACAGAGTAGCATTTGAAAATAAGAAGCAAAGATCTTCAATGAATCATGAAGGTTGATTGGTACTGGTGAGCAGAAAAAAGGTAACCTTTTCAATCTTGATGACACTAACACCACTTGTTTGATGGCTAGAAATGAAGACTTATGGTTGTGGCACAAAAGATTGTGTCATGTGAACTTTGAAAACATGATAAAGATAAGCAACAAAAGGAATGTCAGAGGCTTACTGATGATGACTAAGCCCAAGCATATCATGTGCAAGAATTGTCAAAAAGGTAAGATGAAAAAGTCTAGTTTCAAGAGCAAAACACATACATCTATTGCAATTCTAGAATTAGGCCATATAGATCTATGTGGACCAATGAGGACAAAGAGCTACTATGGAGATAGGTATTTTATTATCTTTGTTGATGATTTCTCTAGAATGATGACAGTCACATTTTTAAAAGATAAATCTGAAGCATTTAAGATTTTTAAATGGTACAAAGAAATGGTAGAAAAACAAAGTTAAAAGAAATTGAAGTGCTTAAGGTCAGATAGTGGAGGGGAATTTACTTCAGAATAATTCATCGACTATTACAATGAGCATGAAATTAAAAGACAAGTTTCTGCACCAAGGACACCACATCAAAATGGAATTGATGAGAGGAGAAACAGATCAATTGTTGACTATGCAAGAACATTGATGATCGAGAAAATCATCACTCAAACCTTTTGGAGGGAATTTTTCAGTACTATTTTCTACACACTAAAAAGAGTACAATTGAAGGACACAAAGAAGACACCATATGAGCTTTGGTATGGTCATACACCCAATGTAAGTTACTTCTGAATCTTTGGTAGTCAATGTTACATATTGAAGGATGATAGAAATGGAAAACTTGACTGCAAAAGTGAAGAAGGTATATTCCTAGGGTATTCAACCAAAAACAAGGCTTATAATTGTCTTAAAAAGTCATCTAACAAAATCATTGAAAGTGCAAATATGAAAATAGATGAATTTGCAAAAAAGAATGATAAGGAAAGAAAAAAGGAACCAGAGGACTACAACAAGTTTGTTTATATAGAACCTGACACTCTACCCAAGCAACATTGTCTCATTCCCAAGCATCAGAACATTGCATCCAAGCATCAGGCTGCGATTACCGACAACCATGATAATATTCAAGATGATGTTCCAAACAATGGAGATGAAAATGAAGGTGAAGAAGATAATAAGAATGATGAACATGAAGTTGAACTGGAACTTTCCAAGTATGTCAGAAGACATCATCTACAAAACCAAATCATAGGAGACAAGAAGGATGGAACAAGAAAAACAAGTAATTCACTTAACACCAGATGTTTACTTTGTGATTTTGAGCCTAAATATGTTTACAATGCAATTGAGAATGAAGAATGGGTCAGTACTATGAATGAGGAGATAGAATAGATTGAGAAGAACAATACATGGACACTAGTACCGAGATCAGATGACAAGAATGTCATCGGTACCAAATGAATATTTAGAAACAAGCTGAATGAGAATGGACAAGTCACTAGAAACAAAGCAAAATTAGTATGCAAGGGATATGCAGAAGAAGAAGGTAGTGATTATGGTGAAACCTTTCCACCCATTTCTAGACTAGAAGGAGTTAGAATTTTACTTGCTTATGCTACATTTAAAGGATTCAAGGTATACCAAATGGATGTCAAATTTGCATTCCTAAGTGGAATACTAGAAGAGGTATACATTGAACAACTAGAAGGGTTTGTTAATCTAGACAAGAAAAAACATGGTATGTAGACTACACAAAGCCTTGTATGGATTGAAACCAGCACCAAGAGCCTGGTATGAAAGACTTCACTCATATCTCATTAGCATAAAATTTTTTAGAACAAGTGAAAATAGAAATATATACTTAAAAGAAGATACCGATGGTAATATTCTGATTGCTGAAATTTTTGTTGATGATATGATTTTTGGGGGAAATAAATTGTTATGCAAATCCTTTGTTGATGAAATGAGCAAGGAATTTGAAATGTCTATGTTTGGAGAGATCAAATTATTTCTTGGTCTACAAATTCTTCAACAAGATGCAGACATTTACATCACTCAGTCCAAATACATCAAGCAAGTGTTGAAGATATTCAAGATGGAAGATTCTGAACTAGTTGGAACACCTATGGCTACTGGATGTAAGTTGGGAAAGGAAGACAAGACAAATGAGGTAAATCAGACCTTATATAGACCAATTATTGGAAAATTGATGTATGTTGTTCACACCAGACCAGATATAGCACATGCAGTAGGGATAGTTGCTAGATTCTCTGATAATCCCAAAGAATCACATATGACTGTTGTCAAAATAATTTTGTGATATCTAAAGAACACCGAAGACTATGTCTTATGCTACAAAAGAGAAGGAAAATTTGAGCTACAAGTCTATACAGATGTTGATTGGGCTGGAAACATTAACGACCGAAAGAGCACAACTAGAGGAGCATTCTTCATGGGTGACAAACTTGTCGCATGGATAAGCAAGAAGCAAGGATGCATCTCTCAGTCTACTGCAGAAGAAAAATATGTGACTGTTGCTACAAATTTCTCTAATATTGCATGGATCAAATAATTTCCAGAAGGTATGCATATGAAGATCCTTGAACCAGTAATTATCTACTATGATAATACCAGTGCAATAAATATTTCTAAGAATCCAGTCATGCATGCTAAGACTAAGCATATTGCTATCAAGTATCACTATCCGAGAGAATAAGTGAAAGAAAAAGAAGTAACACTATAATATGTTTAATCAAAGGAACAATTAGTTGATATATTCACCAAGCCATTACTGAAGGATACTTTTGAGTATCTGAGACAGAGACTAGGGGTTCAACCCTTGTCTATCAGTCAGTAATCTGACTAGGAGGTTGCACCAGCCTATACCAAATCTGAAGATTAGTCATGTTGATGCAAACACTGAGATGGACAACAACATATACATATATACATTGCAAGGTACATATCTGCATCAAAAATCAGACATTGTATTGCTGATGGATAGGGAATTCATGGAATATATTATGCAAAGGGATGGAAGATGATACAAATGATAACATAAGAAGAATTATTTTTTTGGAACTGTTGTCAAAGGGAGAGAAATATCTCATTATCATACAAAAGGTCTTTATCATACAAAGGGAGAGATGATCTCCATATCACATAAAAGAGATTTATGATAAAAGGAGAGATTATATCATTATCCATGAAGAGAAGTTCCTGAGAATCAGAAAGGAAGAGCTAATCAATATTCTAAGGGAGAGAAAATTGATTACATGTGAAATATCCATATAAGGGAGAGAGTTCACACAAGAGAAAGATTGTTGTCAAAGGAAAAAGAGAAATTGTCAAGAAGAGGAATAGTCAAGGCACAACACATATCAGACCAGAGATATCAGATGATACATCTATCCAGTGAAGGGATTAAAGATTGAAGACAACCACTTTGCATGAAACAAATCTAAGATAATTTTGAGCTTACCGAGAGCCAAACATCTGTAAAAGTTACACTAGGAAAGCTTGATGAAATTGTATATTTCATATTGTATTAGTGATAGCATAGTATGATAATGTAGTATGTTGCCTTCAATGCCAAAGGGACAGATTGATGACATGTAACTGACTGAAAGTTTGAAGATGTTAAGTTGATAACCAAAATGTGGAAGGATAATCCAAGACATTAAATCAGTTAATGGATTGTATTGTCATTGATGTCAACTTGATATAATCAAATCGGTTATAATAAAAGTGTCAAAGACTTTAAAGGATCAGAGAGATAAAGATTATGCTTTATGTAATGCATAAAAGACAAGCATTCACATTGTGACTACAAACACCAACGGTCAGTGGAACTTGACGGATAGAGATCACTGACAGCCAAGTCAAAGTGATTCCTGACCAACAAAACCGATAAGAATTACCCATGAGTAGAATCACAAGAAAACCAAACGGCCACAAATATAGTGTAAACTGATGGACAAGCCCGAGGAGAACTAGAGTATTGACTGAATCATAGAGTTAAAACCAAAAATAATTGGGGTTCACAAATGATAAAATATCTAGCTGGTAGAGCTAAATATAGAGTTAACTAGTAGTTATCATTATTTTCATCGACAAGATAAGCATGAGATAAGTAATTTATTTAAAGTTGATTTGTCAAGTTGGCAAGAAGCCCTCAGCGAGATAAAATAGGAGTTTTTCTTTAAATTTGATTAGCGATAATTGTGGATCACGCCAAGATCAAGAACCTAACAATGGTCATATCATGTCTATTTAAGAGACAACTCAATTAATTACGAATTGGTGTGGGGAGAAAAAGAAAAGAGGATGCTAAAGAAGAAACTGATGAAGAGCAAGTTCATACAATGCTAATCAACAAGCTAAGGAAAGAGCTAAACAATTCTGCAGACACCGAGCAATAGAGCATAGCATCACCAAGCAGAATCAAAGTGGAGCAAAGGTATAAACAGAGTTATATTGGTCAGAATAGTTTGTGAGATTACTTGGTAGATCTAAAAATCTGCAAGTATAGTTGTATATGTGAATAGATCATACTGTTTCAGTTTTACCATAGATTTAGAAAGCCTCTTAACTAAGAGGGATTTAAAGATCCTTTCTATATTGAGATACATCTCATGTAGTATCAAAAATTTTGATCATGAAGATAGCATGAGATGCCAAATACTTATTGACAGGCCAAGTGAGTGTTTGATCATGGATAATAGCATAAAGATTCCTGATATGAAGTGAAAAACTAAAATTTCAAATCCTCTAACAATGTCACACTTAATAGTGTGTTTGTAACCTTTAACAAGGTTGGCTCTTCACCAAGCTCACTTCAGTAGAGTGAAAATTTTGGGTTACCAGTCCCAAGTGGTTTTTCCCTTAACAAGGTTTCCACGTTAAAAATCCATATGTCAATGTGTTTATGACTCATTACTTTAGTGTTTTGCATTATAGTTAACTTAATTGGATTGAACGGTATACTCTAGATAATTTACTGTCTTTCGGTAAATTGACACACTGCTAATCGATAAATCTATAGTAGAAGGTTTTACAAAGCATTCCGAGTAGTAGTAAATTGATAGAAGTATTTGGAGGCATTCATCTTATAGGAATAAACATAAATAGCGGTATAATTTTGTGGTGCTAACTTTAAAGGGTTGATTATTAGAATATTTTTGAGGCCACTGATTCACCCCACCCCCTTCTCAGTTATTACTAACAATGTATAGACATAGATATATATAATATGTGTTTATATATGCATTTATGCCTATCTATATATATATATATATATATATATATATATATATATATATATATATATATTGTCTCATATTTAAATGATGCGTGTTTAGTAACTATGAACAATAGTTTTTCAAAATCCGTATGGGTTTTGAAGAAATTTTAATGTTTTTTATTCGGCTCAAGTGATTTAAAATTTTGAACAACACATATGTGTTTCGTGAAAAAAAAAAAATTTCATCATTTGGCCACTTTTTTTACTAGCAATATGGTGCACATACCAACAAAGACAATATAAAAGTGGAAGGTAAGGGAAACGAACAAATTTTCTTTTTTGACTCAACAAATAGATGTTGATAAAAGTATACAATAGTAATGAAAATGGATTCTTGTACAATTCACAATATCATTAGACAACCTTGTACAACCTTTCTTGATTAAACAAGTGCAATTTTTTAAATGTAGATAATAGAAATGAAAATAGATTCTTGCATAATCCATGATATCATTATAAAGATAAAGGTATTTTTCTTGCACAACGGTCTCTTACAATTATTTAAATTCAACAATAGCAATGAAAATAGATTCTTTTATAATTCATGTATTAGTATACAAATTAAGAAATATTTATAGAAATGACAAAAAAAAGTTTGATAATATGAAATTATTGTTAAAAGAAATCTTTGTGAACAAAGAATATTTTAACTGTTTAAATTTATAGCTGGTTCACATTGTGGAATGACAATGAAGGATTTCTCTCCAACACGTTATAGAAAAATGTAAAGTTATCAAAACAAAATCTAAATTTAGAGAAAACTTAGATTTTGAAAGAGGAGAAAGTTCAAAAATGAAATGGAAAAACACATTATTTAACAACCTTTGCAAGAGACATTGTTTAAAAAAAGTATGCAATACATTTTTTTTGTTGCTTAACAATCTTACAACTTTTCTTGGTAAAGCAACATATTTTTATAAAAATATATATTATATAATTGAAAATATAATCTTTTGTAATCTATAATATCATTATAAAGTTTAAGAAAGTGTATTTCTTACATAAAAGTCTTGTACAACTTTTCTTAATTCAACAAGTATATGTTTATGAAAATAGACAATATTAATGAAAATAAATTCATTGATAATTTACATATAATTAAAAAGATAAAAAGTTTAGCAATATAGAGTTATTCTTAAAAGAAATCTAATGGAATACTTCAACGGTTTGAAATTGCACATAAGGCCTTTTCTACAACATGTTATAAAATAGTGTAAATTTTTTTACAAAGAAATCCAATTTTAGCAGGTAACTATTGCAGAGGCTGAAACGTTAACCCCTTATTAATTGTCTCGTTCACAGCCAGTAACATATCTTTATTTTTCTTTTTCTACTTTTTCCTTCAATGTTTGTTCAGGAAAGATGATCGAGGTTTACCTCTTGCCTGTGTAAAATGGTCACTGACACATTTCTGTTTGTCAAGTCGGAGGCTTCGTAGGTTTCAATACAAGAGAACAAGCGAATATGAAAGTGGTGGTACTACCAATGATGCCAAAGATGTTGGGGTTAGCATTACCGCAGATGACCTTAATAGTTGGCGTGTTTTTGCAAAAAGAGAGAAAAAACGACGTGTCAGGTCTACCATTTTTGCAAAAGGTCTTGGGTTTAGTATTTTCGTAGATGGTGTTAACAATTGGCTTATTTTGGCAGGAAGCATTAATGAAAACAACAGTTGGCATTTTCCTTTTTACATGCAGGTGAGACGTTCCATGTTGTTTAGCCCTCATTCATAGATTTTGGAGAGAGGGCATAATAAAATAATAATAACTGTAACATATAAAATAGGGTATTGATTGATTGTTTATTAAGAATTGATTAAGTTACTAAAATGTAAGATATGAAAATGGGTGATTTGTTGATTTGTTATGATTATTGATTGGGATGTGATTGATATGTAAATTGTTCTTTGAATTACCTAGATTGTATTGGATTTTTTTAACCTTGATTGAATTGAATTGATTGTGTATTGCAATTGTGATTAGGGAGAAGATAAGACGTTCTTCTTTTATTCCCAAATACACAAATGGAAGATCCAAGTTGATCAACCCCAAAAAAAGGGTTAAAGCACAAATGAATCAACTATTTGGAAGGGAGAATAAAAAAGGAGATACCTTAAATTCTGTTAATTATATGCATAGAAATGATAAATCATAGTAATTGAAGAAATAGGAGAAATGCACTAACCTTGAAATATTACAGATCAAAGAATGTTGTTTTTTGAGGTCTGTATTGCATTTCTAGAAAAACTAACAGTTGATCCCAAACCGGAATGCAGATACGAACAAAACCCAGAAATCTTTTTTTATTCTGATGTCGTCTTATGAAAAAGGTCACCCTTGACCCACAAATGTCAACCCTAACCTAATAATGTCAACCCTGACCTGCACAGATCTGAAAGTGACTTTGTTCGCGGATCCCGGAAGTTTATTGAAAAGGGTATCCAGATCTGGTCTCAAATCAACTGTTCTATACCTATACCTACAAGAAAAAGGAGATTTTTTTTTGTGGGGGAGGGGTTTGCCTTGGTCAAACCCTGGTTTTGGAATTAACCTCAAATATATGTAATTGAAATTGCAGAAATGGACAAAGTAAATGCATAAATTCACCTTGCTTGAAAAAGTCCTTGTGG
>MU224975.1:1948191-1967306 GCA_018584345.1 Thuja plicata | reverse complement strand
ATATATATATATATATATATATATATTTAACATTTATTGAAGGTTGTTTATGGTATAATATGATAGTTAAATTGTGGTATTGTAAATATTGTCATTGATTTTTAAATTTCTGTATGGTAAATGTATTAATTTTTTTTTAACTTTTATAGATTTTTTATATTTAATATTTCTGTATTTAAACTTAAACAATACAGTAAGGATTTACTTCCTTGGTAAAGAAATTTGAAAAAACTAAACAAATTGCGGTAGGAATAAATACTCAAATAATAATTTAACCAATTCAACCAATTAAAAAACTTTATTGTTCATATGATCAATGGTCAACTAATCAAAATAATCACAAAAAAAGACTTCATTACATTCCACCTCTTAATATAATAGTCTTAGCCAAACCAAAGAATAGTTAAAATTGAAGATATCCCATTCCTGGCAATTCTCTCTCCTCATGGAAAATGAGAGAGAATACAAAATTCTCCAACTCTTAGGTGGCTCATTTGAAATCACAATTTGAGTTAAGCTATATAAACAAATCAATGTTTAAAGTGTCTTGTTTAAACATACCACATTTTTGTAGGTCTTGTATTCTACAAGTTTCAGTTGGGTCATTATGCTCTAGGACATAAATGCCCCTTTATACAAATACGTTTGATGGTTTGAACCACCAACATTAACACAATATGTTAGTGCAAGGAGACGAGATCCCCATATCATGACCATATTGATTCATAATTGAGATCAAAAACATCAAATTGTCAAATACAAATTATCTGAAATTACCTTATCTTCTCCAATAGGACTCACCTATTAGTGTGGTTTTAGATGAACTACATAAGCAATTTAAAGCTTACAATGTGTTGTTTAAATTTTTCATGCGCTCATAGGTCTTGTATCCCACAAGCTCCATTTGAGCCATTATGCTTAAGAAATCAAAGCCTCCTTTACAGAAATATGTTTGATGGTTTGAACCACAAGTGTTAATACAACATATTCATGCAAGGAGATGAGGTCCCTTAATAATGCCTAAGATAGATTAAAAAAAAAAATTTGAATTACCAAAAAAAAAATATTGTAGAGTTGGAGGGACAAATTGCTTGTACTTTACATTAAGACACAAACATGGGTCTTAATGTAAATAACTCACAATATTTTGTTTCTATGTAAATGACTATTCATTACTAACAATACCAACACATTTAATCTTTTATCAATTTATTTATTATGGTATTTTGGTTTGATACAAGAATTTGGTTTTGTGAGTTTTTTTCTATAAACATTCAGATCATACTTTCTAATCCATCATCACAATGAAGAAAATCAAAGAAGACCTGGAAATGAATGGATTCGAACCAAAATGTCGATGACAAAATACAATCAAATTGTAATATTCTAGATTGTTATAGCAAAAAGGACCCAATAGCCGCCTAGCCTAACTTTGCTCACCTAGAACACCTAAACCGTAAGTCAGATTTTTTCGATGTACCTCCTTAGGTGAGTGAAGTGCTTAAAGCTAAGGTTTCCACTTTTGGGTATTCATGAATCTCTCTATAGAGATCGTAGAGCACAAAATGTTCCAAAAGTGCCATTTCAAAATGCTCACCTGATACACGCTATGTTCTTCACCAATAGTCGTTCACTCAAAAATGCCACTACTTGTGGCCAAATGTCCCCGTAGTCATTACAAAATGTCTCAATAGTGGTGCAAAAATGGGTCAATTACCAACAAAAGAGCTAAAAAATGATCGGCTATTAGTACAAGTGTGATTGGCTATTGGTACATGTGTTGTCATGTTTTGGACTCTTTCATATTAGTAATTGGGGGATCAAAGGGGACATTACTAAACCCCCTAACGGTTAATGGGTCATTTCACCTAGTACACTAGATATAAATTTTATATCTAATATAATCCTTTATTGCTTTTACATATGTAAATATACAAAATTATTATTACCTATTTGATCATTAGATCATTTGATATATGCAATATCATCGTAGAGATTGTTAGAACAAATCTTTGAATTTTTCTATTAATTTTTACGATCACTCCATGATCTATTATCATACTGATGAAAATAAAGAAAATAGAGAAATTAGATAGATCATAGTATAATCCAAAAAGTTGATAATCCAATCTAGAAACTCCAATTAATTTTATATATGATATATAACATTACCATTTTATATACACAAATTTTCAAAATTGTTATTAGAAAATAATCATTAAACTATTTTCCATAAAAGTGGAACACAAAGACTGCTAAAACCAATCTTCAGAATTTAAGTGAGGAAAGCATTGGACAATATGATTTTTGAGCTTAAAATTACATGTAATCTTGGAACTTGGCAAAGATAACAGGTTGGCAACATATATTGTGGTTGAGGATTTGAAAAATTTGTAGGCCCAAGGAAACTATATGTATAGTATATTATTATATGAATTAAAAGTTTTCCCGATTTTGTTTATAGTTAAAAGTTGTGATATTTTAGATGAAATATTTAAATAAGTCACAATTTAGAATGCATTTTTAAATATGCTCTATGGTCTAGGCCTTGCATTCCTATAGGTTCCAATTGAGACATTATTTTTTCTTTAGCTTAAAGTTTCGTTAAACAAATATGCTTGATGTTTTGAACCACAATTGTTAATAGACAATGTTCTTGTAAGCACAATGAAGTACTGATATCATGATCCAACTGGTTCATAACCCCCCAAAAAAAATATTGAATTTTAGAATTAAAAAATATTAAAAAAAATAAGAAAAACTTGCCTTTAGTCTACCTAAAGACAAACATAAGCCTTTAATATAAACAACAATATTTTGTTTCTATGTAAAAACCTATCATAGATATTAAAAATGGTTTATGTTAATTTTTGTGAATAAAATTATATCATATTTTAGTTTGAAATTTTTGAATTTGTTCTATAAATATTTCTATTAACATTTTAAATAATATTCAATCAAGGAAATTAAATAAACATAATAATAGATCACAAATGAAAGTAGTATAGTCAAATTAAATAAAATAAAAATAATAATAGATCACAGATGAAAGTAGTACAGTCAAATTCAGAAAATATTTCTATTAACATTTTAGATCATAAAAAATAATAAGAGATCACAGATGAAAGTAGTAGAGTCAAATTCAGAAATTCCAAGTTACTATAATCGATTGTAGAACCAATCTTGACAATTAATGAAAAGAATAAACAGAAAATGAGTTTAAACTTACATTTAATCTTGGAGCTTGGTGAAGATAACAGCTTGGCAACTTGTATTGCGGTGGAGGATTTGGAATTCTTGTGGACCAAGTGAAATTATATGTAATTTAAAATTTCCTTGTCTCTGCCGACGGCTAAAACATTGACATTTGAGTCACTGCCAAACCCCGCAATCCAAAGCGATAAGAATCTGCTTCAACTTCATCTTTACTAGGAGTACTTCCACTCTTCTCGCCAACTATATCATCTTATTTTGGCTGCAAGATGTAATTGGGTTGTTTATAATTATGTGATCTCACCGTGTTATGTTACATACATGTGTTTATGTTACCCGTTATATGTAGTGTATTATTTTTCATAAAAGGTAAATTGATTTTATAGGGACAAAAAATCAACTTAAAAAGAATTGTTAAGAAGTGACGAGGTGAGAGATCACCGTCGGTGGATGTGTCTCACTGTATGGAAAGACCATCGTACGATGGAGGCAATCTCATCGTGCGGTGAGGAGACAAGGTGCATGTGCGGTGTACCATAGGGCGGAGGCAATTTCACTGTATGATGAGGAGACAAGGTGCATGTGCAGTGGATTGTACGACAATCGGAGACTACCGTTCATGAACTTAACCGTACGAAGAACAACTTTACCGTACGGTGAAGGAGGAGTTGGTGTAACAGTTTCAGAGTTGGTGTAACAGTTTTCTTTACTGAATTCTGTAACAAATTGCAATGTGCATAAATGGCTGCAAGATTCGTGACGAATGGTGTGGTTGAAAATTAGGTAGATTGTATAGGCAATTTGAGCTTGTAAGAAATCCAGAGTCATTGTATGTAAATTATTTACAGTAATTGTTACCCAAATTTCTCATCCAATCCAAATAATTCGGCTACAAGTGGAGAAAATGAGGCTCCCACAAGGGTAGAGCCCAGCTTGTATGGTTTCAGACGTTGTTTTCTGGTCTTTGCCTTGTTCTCTGCAATTGTTTTCTCGTCTCTGGCTAAAACCCCTAAGTCTTGTTGAGTTGTTTTTAGGCTTAGACCGTAAACCCTTCAAGATTTGTTCTATTTTCAAGTTACTTTTCCAAGTAACTTAAATTATTTTTAAGTCATGTACTTTTTAGTCTCACCTTGTCTCTTAATTAGAATAGGTCGTAGATCAAGTTTTGTTCAAGTTTTCATCTTACAACTATCTCCTGATCTTGTAATAAAAGGGACAAGTCATGGAAGTTCTCGTGATTCAGCACAGATCGTTGATCATGTTCTAATCATGTGGCTAGCACTAGATTTATAGATAAACTCAGGTGTTAAGAATTGATCTAGTGACTTGGAGATTTCCTTATTCGCGGAATCTCCAGATGAACCCGTACGTAGTCAAGACAGATAAGTCAGGTTCAATTTAGAGTTGGCAAAGATAAAGTATGACTTGTTGATTAAGATCAAGATCTGCGCTTGGCGCTAAATTGCTAAACAAAGTTAAAGTCAGCCAAATCATTCAGAGATTTAGTGCTAGCCATTGATCATGTCTTGATCTTACAGTTGTCGCTCAATCTCCTGATAGACTCGGAGTTAAATAATAGATCTAGCGACTTGGAGATACGAAGGATTTCAGGTACCCAGGGTTAAAAATAAGTTAAGGGCGAGGTCAGAAAGTAAAGGTAAGGATTGCACAAATTTAGTTTGATCGTGTGGGTGGCGTAAAGCCTTAAAGTAAAAGTGATAGAGATCTAACCATTGAGGAAATGCGCGTTGTTGACACGTGTCTAAGTTAGACCTAAAGTCAGCGCTAGAGGTAAGATAAAGGTAACACAAGTTAAAATTTATCAGATGGTGGGTGCTTTCCCTCGAAGGTAAAGATGAGGATTTTTAACGTCCAAGGCATCGTGCCTGTGTGCCATGTCGCAGATCAGATCTTGTTCTCGTGGGTTACTTAAAGGAGATCGATAGTTTTGTTTTAAAGTCGGTAAAGTTAGAAACCTGAGCCGTTGATTGGACATTCTGTGCCACCTATGACCGTTTATATTCAAATTCAAATATTTAAATTTCATCTTCAGGGTTTTCATGATAGTGGCGACATTTTCAACTTGCACAAAGGGTAGATGGATCGATCTGATCTATCTACTCAAATTTATGGTAAAGTGGGATGTTTTCAAAACTAATCTGATCGTCTGAGATATTTCCTAGATGCATTAATGGGAAGACTTGAATATTTTAGGGTTGTTGCATTGTATATTGTATATCTATTGTAACCCTGCTAATTCTATCCTAATCTAAATCATGGATTGACTCCTGAGCTTGTGTGCTAGGGGAGGTTGTATATAAGTATCATTTTGATATTTTATAAAAGGGGGTTTGAATTATGTAAGAAGTCGAATGTGACATTTCCTCTGTCCTATAACTTTCCATGTGTCTGTAATTCTCAGTTTCTCAAGGCTTATGCATGACTTTATGTGGTATTTTTCCTACCCTAAGGTTTTCATATGTTTTTTTATTCTTTCTGAAGCACAATATATTGGCTGAGTATTGAATAATTTGTGATTTATTCCATGTTTTTTCTTTCTTTTCTGCATCTTTGTGTACTATTGTGGATGATTTTATAAGGCTAATCTTGTGGATTTTGTTCATCCCTTGTTATCTTTGTCTCATTCATGTGCCTATTTGCTAGAGTGGATGTTTGTTTGCAGGTCATAGTCTGTGTCTATTTCCTTGGATATCCTATTTTTTGTGAAATCTTCTTTTTCCTTGAATAGCCTCTTTTCATTTTAGAGCTCTTTATGAAACACTTTTTTGCAAACCTATCTTGAAAGTTATACTTGTCTTAATTCAGGAATTTCATGCTAGTTCTTGGTCATTATATTGTGATTCATGTCAGTTTTGGTGCATCACCTTGTAAGTTATTTTATTTATTTCCCTTTCATTTCTCCTTCTTCCCCTTTTCCTCCTAGGTTTACTTTTTCAAGTTTTAAGAGAAAAATAGTTGATTATGCAAGAGGAACCAGCCTAGAATCTGGAGGTTTCACTTGAGTTAGCATAGGTCCCACAACTTGGAAGTGATTCCCGTGTTTTACCAGATCATTAGGCTTAAGCGCTTACTAGGGTGCAAAATTGGTGTATTACAGTAATAAAAAAGTTTGCTTGGGGTTTTGAGTGGTGGTTTTTTTCCCGTAAGGGTTTCCCACGCTATATCTGGTGTTTTCTCTATGTATCTTGGGTATGGAATTTTGCATTCTTTAATTTATTTGCATATCTCTGTGGTTTAAATTACAGTAACTTATTTCCTTGACATTTTTGGCATTGGGAAAGCATTTTCACACCTTTTCTTTCTTTAAAGTGGTATGAGAGCATGGCCAATTGTGTTATCCTTGTTGGGTAGGGTTTGTTATTTTTCTCCAATTTTGGTATCAGTGGGAGTTTTGAAAAGGTTTTTTTGTCTTTAAGTAGAGATGGCCAGTACGTCAAGGAAAGTGGACATTGAAAAGTTCAATGGCACAACTTTGAGTTATGGAAACTTAAATTTGAAGATTTGCTAGTAGATTGAGACCTGTGGAACGCTGTGTCTCGCACCAAGCCTATGAGTATGAGGCAGGGAGATTGGGATCTAGCAGACTGGAAGGCCAGAGGACTGATAAGGCTAAGTCTTTTAGATTCAATTTTATTGAATGTCCATGAACAGAAATCTGCACATGCGTTGTGGAAGAAGTTGGGAGAAATCTATCAAGGAAAGTCCTTGGTAAATAAACTTTTCCTTAGAAATAAATCAGATTTTTTGAAGATGGATGGAGGAAAGGTTTTGGCCGATCATCTAAAGTCATTCAATATGGTGATCACATAGTTGACATCTTTTGGTGTGTCCATTACTGAAGAAGAGCGTTGCATGTAAATGATGTGCTCACTGCCAGATTCGTAGGATCACCTGGTAATGGTCATCAGAAGTAAGGCTAGAAAGCTTAAAATGGAGGAGGTAGTTGCTTCACTTCATTCAGAGGAGATGGGAAGGAATTCCTCTGAGGAGGCCAAAGAAGCTCTCATTGTACGAGGCAGATCTAAGGATAAAGCTAAGAAATAGGACACGAAGTTAAAATCTCAGGAGCGATCCGCCACTCCTAGAAAGAAGTCCAAGGCGAAGTGTTGGAACTATGGGAAAAAAGGTCATATCCAAAAGGATTACAAAGAGGAGAAAAAGAAGAAGAAGAAGAATTACACTTCCAACATAGAATCTTCTCAAAGTGATGCCAATGCTTTTGTAGCAGCCTTGGAAGTACCTGCAATGGACAAAGTATTGTTAGTGGACTCGCGAGCATCATTCCACATGACGTCTCATAAAGAGTGGTTCTCAAAGTATAAACCGTACAATTGAGGTAAGGTGTTCCTAGCGAGTGATTCTACAATGGAGATCATTGTAAGAGGAAGAATCAGAATCCAGTTCTTCGACGGTAGAGTAAAGGGAATTGATGGAGTACTCCATGTACCCGGTCTAGCTCGAAACCTACTTTCTGTCAGTAAGCTGAATGATGTTGGAGTCTAGGTAAAAATTTTCCATAACGGTTGAAAGATGACTAGGGTTTCTACTATTTTATTTATGGGTGAATGCATTGGATTAGTGTATAAGTTAGATGCCAAACTTGTATACTGTAATAGTTTCATTGTAAAGTCTGATAAAATTAATATGGTAAAACGTGGTGTAAATGTGATAGAAGTTAAACTTCCTGCAGAGAAAACAATGCTCTGGCATCATAGGCTTGGCCATATTGGTGAGAAAGGTTTAAAAACCTAGTTGAGGTTTTGGTTGACTATAACCTTGAATTTGATTTCTGCGAACATTGCATTTATGGAAAGAAAAACCATGTTAATTTTTATTTGAGTTCTCAAAATTCTTCTGGTTTGTTGGATTATATTCACTATGATGTATTTTGTCCTGTGGATGTTCCTTCTTTGTCTAAGTCAAGATATTATGTATCGCTTATTGATGATTATTCAAGAAGAGCATTCATTTATTTTTTGAAGAGTAAATCAAAAGTGCTCGGTCGGTTTAAGGAATTTAAAAGTATTTTTGAAAATAAGCCTAGGAGAAAGATTAAATCCTTACTTGGACGGATAATGGAGGCGAGTTTTGCAATGTAGATTTTGACAAATTCTGTGTAGATCATGACATTAAGAGGCATAAGACAACTCATTATACTCCACAAAAGAATGGAGTAGCGGAAAGGATGAATCAATTGATGATGGAGAGAGCAAGGATCATGTTGGGTAGTGCTAGTCTGGAGCAGAAGTTCTGGGATGAAGCAGTGGCTATGGCGTGTTACTTGTTGAATCATTCTCATACGACATTTTAGACCCTTTTAAAATTTTCATGGTTCCCTGCGATCAATAACGAGAATTCCTTAGTATGCCTTTTGTCATCTCTTAAGCTTGCATAACCTGAATCATCATTGCCTATAAGATATCCCCAAAATATAGAGGCTCTCTCTGTCAAGGGTCACTGTCACAGTCAAGAAACCAGTTTTCACTAAAACATCTGTAACAACTCCAACATGCAATATTAGGACAAGTGGCCTTAGAAAGAAGATCATCACACATCCTACTTCATATCATGATCTTTGCTTATTTTGATTCAAATATTTTCATGGTTATCTACAATTGTTCTTGGTCTCTGGCCTAAATCCCTTAGTTTTTTTTTTCTGCAAAATCAATGAAAAACCCAAAATCCTCAGAGACTCATTATAATTTGAAGTTACTTTTTCTAACTTAAACCTTTATGGCTTAAGTCATGTATCATGTCTTTCATTTTTCATCAGGCGTGGCCATTTTATCTCTTGAAGTATTTTCCTAGCGAGGTTTTAATATTTCAAGTAAGTCTATATCAGCAAAATACTTTACCTTTTACATCTGTCGAGCAAGTTGAAGTCCATCCTATGGCCAACGCAAAACCTTAATCATAAATATGAAGATATATAACCTTTAAGGCATCATGCCTATGTGGCATATGTCCCTTTCTAATAGCGTGGGGGCTCTGTTTTAAAGTTAGCACGGGGGTAATAAGTGATCAAGTCAAATTTGATCATGTGGTCGACGCTTTTCCTTGAAGACAAGATGATCGACAGATAATGATCAAGGCATCATGCCTAATCACCACATGTAAAGATGGTGAGGCTATAGACATGTTAAATAATATTCAGGTTAGATTTCATCTAACGGTCGACACAAAGCCTTAAGGTGAAGATGCAGTGATGATAATGTTTGAAGAATTGCGCCATCTCAACGCATGGCAGTTATCAAATTTGAGGGTCTATCTGAAGTCAATTAGTGAGTGGTCAAGTTGAAGAAGATCTTACAGTTGGCATGAAGCCTCAAATGAAAGATGTGTCTGATCTAACCTTCAAGGCATTGTGCCTGATAGACATGTGGCATATGGTGTATCTTGTTGAGCGGTAAGGAAGCTTAAAGGTAGATCAACTCAATTTTAATCTAATGGTGAGCATAAAGCCTTGAAGCCAAGATGCAATCAGGTTAATCATCAAGGAATTGTGCCCAATGAACATGTGTCCCAAGTGGGTCTGGATCAATGACAAGGTAATAAAGTTAAAGGTCAAACAATTTTGTGAAAGATCTATGGTGGGTGGTTTGCCTTAATTGCAAAGATGAGGCTTTTTACCCTTTGAGTCATCGCGATAGAGTGCCACGTGTCCATGGCAGGCTCAAGCTGAGGTCAAGGGATTATTAAAATGTGGTTAGTTCAAATCTCATCGTGTGGCTGGCACTTTGCCTCAGGCCAAAGATGCATGGAAATAGTCATTAAGGCATTGTGACTTTATGATGCATGTCCTATCTGGGAGGTTGGACCTATGGTCAGTAAGGTGGTGGTCAGGTAAGACGTAGTCATGTTAAATCAGATCCAATGGATAGTGCTTTGCCTTATGAGGAAGATGCAAAAAATATACTATTTAAGGCATTGCACCGATATGCCACATGTCCTTAATGATTTTGTGGGACCTGCAGTTACACGGCCAAAGGTCAAGTTAATGTGTGATCAGGTTGGTGGTGATTTGACAGTTGGCATAAAGCCATATAGATAAGATGATCATCAAATAGTGTTCGAGGCCTTGCACCTGCATGATACATGGATAAATGATGGGACCCGACCAAAGGTAAAGAATGTAAGGAATAGTTATGTTTGAAAATATCATATGGCTGGCATAAAGCCCAAGGGGATAAGTGATCTATATCTAGTGATAGAGTAATTGTACCTGTGCGACACCTAGCCGAAATCCGATCGGAGGCTCGGGCAACTTAAAGTTGATCCACAGTTGCATTTTAAAGTTGGATAAAGTCTTGATCTCAGTCATTGTTGAGGGTTCTGTGCTAGGGAGATAGCTGTTGTAACTGATTTTAAAATTATTAAATACTTTTTGAGGGTTTCCAGCCATGCTTGCCTATTGCAGACTTGCCTGAGAGTGGCTCAAGGTTCCTCCTTGTCCTTGGATCAACTCTAATGACATTGTTTGAGTGGTTAGGGATGTTCTTTATGGTCCTAGTAGCTTTTAATGGTGCATGGTGGTCTTGTATGGGTCCTAGTATACTTTCTATTTTGGGGGTTTCTTTGCCCATGTCGTGACTGTTTGATTGGTCATTGCTTGTGGCTTGATGGGTGATGCCTCAGAACCAATATTTTTGTTATCTTTTGGAGAAAGATCAACCTGAAAGGAAGGACTATATTAATTCCTAAGAAGGAAAATTGTCAGTAAGCCTCATCTAGGGTTTCCTTTTCCTATAAGTCTTCTTCTTCTCTCATTGTGAAGGGTTCCTGAATTTTTTACCCCAAGTGTTGGCTCAAGAGTTTTAGTTCCAGGGATATAGAAGATTCTTTTTAGGATATATTGAAGATAGATAGAAATATCTTGTAATATTTTGCACATTATTGAAGGGTGTTATGGGTGACCCCACAATAGTGGGTTACACTTTTTGGGAGGAAGGATTTCACCCCAAAAAGCATGGCCCACAAAAAAATTAATCATACTTTCGATCGGAACAAGCTAAAACTTTCGATCGGAAGTGAGTAACTTATGACCAAAAGCACCAAAAATGGGTACTTTTGATCGAAAGTACTTTTTTACTTTCGATTGAAAGTAGGTAAGTACTTTTGATCGAAAGTAGGTTAGGTATTTTTAGCAGTGTTTAAACAACCTGCCGAAATAGTCATTTTCACTGTTTCGGCTAGGTTGAAACTGTGGGGGCTTTCGAATTACCAAACGTCGCCTTCAGGTAGACTTCATTTCTATTTGCATTTTTTAATATATACTATTTGTGTATATGCATTATATTGCTTTTTATATACATTGTTTGTATATATGGATGTATATGTGTTGTCATCATGGCAACAAAGTCATCATATGACTATTTTTGTGTTGTCATCATGGCAACAAAGTCATATGAAGTTTTTGTCAAAGATAAGTTGGAAGATAAAATGACTAAATATGGAAACAGGGCAGACAGAGATATACAGCAATCAGCACATTAGTGCATGTGCGAGAGATCGAATCAGAGTATGCGCATTTAGATATATGTTCTATGTGATGTTTAAATACTAAGTCTAGACATGCATGGTACAACATGATAGTACAGAGAAGTTACAGACAGATCAGTACACCAGCAGTCCAGAAGATAGAGCATGGAAGCCGACTAGTGTTTTGATCAGCGTGAATTATTTTCTTATGTAACGGCTAAGAGCCTTTGATTATATGTTTTTAATGATGTAATTAGTATTGTTGTAAACACGCTTAAGCCAACTTGCTCGAAAGTGTTGTGTATTATGCTTTAGGGCTGACCATAAGTCTTATTTTGGGTCTCATCTATTCGGGTATGAACATATAAGTATGTAATGTAAAGTTATGTTACAAGTGTCGATCAATATGCAAGAGAAAGATATAGAAGAGTAGTATGATGAAGTCAGTATGAGATAAAGCTCTTTAAGAGAGTAAGAGCATTTGTGCATACACGGAACTGATCAGACAGCAGTGTCATCACAGCAGTTCACTTTTGATATAGTGTATATCAACTATCGGAAGGTTGTAGCCTTCATCTTATTGGGTAGTGAGCCTAGGAAGTGAGCTATATACCTTTAATAGGGTTTTGTAAAAGACTCCTAACAGGGTCAGACCTATAACCAGGTCATTGTACTTGCATTGTAAAGACTGCTTCTAACAGGGCAAAGGAACTTTAACAGGTTCATTATACTAGTACAATATTTGTGGGTACTAATTCCCACCAGGTTTTTCCTCCGATCAAGGTTTCCCCGTAATCATATCATGTGTTATGAGTTCTTATGTTAAGCTTCATTCAATGTATGTTTGATTTATGTTTAAGTTGTTGAAAATTAATTAATAGACAAACACTGATTCACCCCCNTCCCCCCCCCCCCCCCCCTCTCAGTGTTTCTAACAATTGGTATGAGAGCTCTGGTCCTCTAAAAGAATGTTTAACCACTTGAGGAGATCATGGACTTAGCAGAAGAAAAACATTGGAAAAATAATCTTGAAGAAGCTCTTGAAGATCTTGACAAATCTGAAAAAAGAAAATGAAGAACTTAGACTAAAAGTTGATGGCTCACAAATGCTTATCAAGAAATTAAGAAAAGGTTTGAAAGATTGTTCTACAAGTGATTTAGGGAAAATGGTCAAAAATCTCAATGAAGAGAATATGTCTCTGAAAGATAAAATTGAAAATCTAGATGAACAGATAACAGACAGTCAAATTGCTCTTGAAGAAAAGATCAAAGAAAGCAAACAATTAGATGATGAACTCTTGAAAGCAAACATGAAAGTCTTGGAATTAGAGAACATAAAGAAAAAGATGGAATCTAAATTAACAAAAGCAAAGGATAAGATCGATAAATTGGACCGGGTGATACCACAATAGTGGGTTACACTTTTTTGCCTAAACGGACATTGAAGTCTACATTTTGAGAAAAACTTTCCCATTCGGATGCATATTGTCGTTAAACTGTTTGAAATCAGAAGATGAAGTAAACTAGAGTCTTTTAGGAATTTTTGTCTAGATTCTAAATATATATATATATATATATATATATATATATATATTTGAATTTATTTTAATGGTTTTTTTCTTCTCCCACTCAAACTGCTATGTTGCTAAAAATGTCATTTTCAAAAAGATACAATGACTTCGTACAACATAACTTTTTTTCTAAAGTAGATATCAATGCGCTTCTTTTGAATTTGGTTTTGTAACATCCATACGGAGGGAATGCAATTGGTTTGATGAAATTATCATGATTATTGCATATTTTATGAATGTTTGAAGTAGAGTCAACCATAATGTTTACATACCTTGACTGCGTAGCTGATAACTTGTGTATTTACCAAAATTCAAATTTTTTTTTTATAGAAAGAAGACTCAAAGCTAGAGGGCACTGTTATTTTTCAAATTGTTTTTCCTATTTTCTACTATTTTTCATTGAACTTCAAACTTGGAAGTTTATATTTGATAAAAAACCTACATCCGATGCACGTCAAAATACATAGACCTAATTAATTCAAAAAAATTCAAATCTATATTCATTAGAAAGATCGTTCAGAGTAATTTTGTGATGCAAAAGGAGGTGTCCCTATTCTTCCATTTGAGCCCCGCACTTGAGCCCTGAATCCATGAAAACTGCATATTGCTGCTAGCCTTTGTAGATGGCCTCAATTTTGGGGGTTTCGATAGAAACTACTTTTGATAGAAAGTAGTTTCAATTGAAACTATTTAGTTTCGATCAAAACTACTTTCTATCAAAAGTACTTTCTTAGTTTAACATGCATATGGGTAAAAACCATAGCAAAATTTTGACTAGTTAGTTTCGATCGAAACTAACTTAGTTTCAATCAAAACTGAGTTAGTTTCGATCTAAACTAAGCAAAAGAGGTAGTTTCAATCGAAACTAAGAATGTTTTCATCGAAAAAATCAGGTACTTTCTATTGAAAGTACTTGACTAAATCCTCCCCCTCACGGATTTTGTGAGGAATTCCTTCCTCCGAAAAAGTGTAACCCGCTATTGTGGAATCACCCCTCCACACAAGTTCTGATTCACTTCAATCTCATCTTAATGCACAAAAGCAAAAAAGTGGCATGACTGGTCTTGGATACAGTGTAGCACAAATTGAAGACAATTCATTAGAAGAAAGAAAGAAATCACATGAAGCATCTTCAAAAGCAAAGAAAGTTGAAAATGTTGCAGAGGTTAAAATAGATCCACCTAAAGGGGAAATCAAGCAAGTTAACAGAACTTGTTATGCATGTAACAAACATGGTCATTTGGAAAGTGATTGCAAAGAGGTAAGACCTTTCAATGGTTATTGTTACTCCTGTAATAAGTTTGGTCACAGGGCTATACATTGTAGAACAAATCAAAGAAATCAGTCACAACAGAATCAAAGAAGAATGAATCAAAACAATCAGAGAAATCAACCTCAAAGAAATTTGCAGAACACTACATGTCAGATATGTAACTACAATGGACACACAACAAAGCAGTGCAGCATGATGAACAAGAAAATCAGACCTCCTATCATTTGTCACACATGTGGAAAGGCCGGACATGTCTCAAGGTTTTGTAGATCCAGAACTCAAAAGCAAGAGGGTCCTAAGAAATCACTATTTGAAGAAGGAGAAGTCAAGTTTGTTCAAGAAAAAGAAGATTCAAGAAAAATTTGGGTTGAAGTAAAGAAGGACAATGATGTTGACAAAGTAGTTGATGCACCCACAGTGGATGCATCCTCTATTTCTGGTTGAATAGACCTTCTTGGTCTTAGGGGGAGCTATTCTAGCTCAGAACCCCTACGCGACTGGTATACTCACCTCTGAGTATGCGCATGTGAAATTATGTTTATGATCATAGTTGGATGAAGTATGCATACATGCATCATATATAATGCATTCTCGACAAAGTTTGAGATTCACTGTGAAAACTGTGTACGGTTGCAAACATTAAATGCAGTAACTTTTATAAAAGAATGCAAGTCTCCGATCATCTTCACATTTGCATTCAAGATCACATAATTTGGAGAGCACAGGAGCACTGACCATCAAAGCACGAAATCATAACAGATTTGGTGGTTAAGAAGAATGGTTGAGAAGTTGAAACGGAACCCTAACAGTCACGCCGTTTCAAAATTTCATGAAACCCTACTTAATCAAGTTCCAAGTATGGCAACCCCAGTTGTTTTTGACATTGCTGAGAGGAAGAGATTTGTATTTAAGAAGCATCCATTCAAATCCATACTGGATGATGTGGAATTAGCTTTCTCCAAAACCCCGTTAGGTGTTGTTCACGTAGAAGACATCCGCGCGTACATTTACTGTAAGAAGGAAATAGTAGAAGATATCAGCATAGCCACTCATATGGGATCTATGATGAAACTTGACTACACATTTATGGATGAGTTCGTGCACTTGATTGATAACCCTATCTTTGAATACTCTAATGTGCACAAGTTTGATGAGCCAGAATGGGTGAAGATTTTACTAAGAAGAATACATGATGATCTTTACTAGATTGGTGAGGTTCCTGTTCGCATCACTACAGACCTAATCCATGAATTAACTGGACTTCCTAAAACTGAACTAGTTCTTCCTACTGGCAAGGATGTCAAGAAGAAAGTTGAACAAGTTTGCTTATCTAGAAGTGACAAGCGTAGGATGATAGTTGACCCTATCAAGGAAGATGATATAAAGCTTCTAACTATGATACTTGGGTATAAGTTTCAGCAAGCAAGCAGGTTGAATAGTGTCTCTGCAACAATAGTCCTAGAAGCTATCAAAATGGTGAAGGATAACACTCAATACAATCTATGTGAGTTATTGTGCGCTCAATTGATTGAAAAAATTCAAATCATCAAGCATGACAGGAGCAAGACATTCAGGTTTGGATCTTTGATTATCTATCTTTACTTCCATATTGTTGGTAAAGTTGTAAATCTGTACCTAGATAGGAGCAAACCCACAATGTCTCAGATTTCACTTAAAGCCACTTTAGAGAGTAGTCTGAGGAACGCCATGGATATGGATATTAAGACATTTAGGATCAAGGTGCAGAAAAGGTTCAGATTATCTGAGAAGATAGTTGAAAAATATAAGGATACCATATGTTTCCTGGTAGAAATAAATTGCACTTGCATGGAGGAAGTTGAACCTAGAACCAAATGGATTCATCCTCTTGGTTATGAAGTGGAGGAACATGTGTTAGAAGGATATGCACAAGTTCTATTTTCTGCACCCAAAGATCCTAATGAGCCAAGATGGGGCACTTACAGAGAGAAGACTAATGCAGTTGATTCCGTATTATATAGTGTTGATAACAAAAGAAAAAAATCTAAGATTACATCCAGCATTCTAAAATTTCATGGAGTCACTCAAGAAGATCTTGACAAAGCTAGAGAAGCCAAGATAGCCAAAGAACTTGAGAAGGCTGAAGAGATCCAGAAGAAGAAGAAAGTAGAGAGCACCTTTGCACCCTCTACCACCATTGACCTAGACTGATCTCCACCTTCTATACCAAGCAAGAAGTCTAGAGGAAGGAAGGAAGTGCCCACAAATCACCCATCCTCAAGGAACACACAGAGAAAAGAAAGGAATACTCAAGCTCCTCCTGAGGTAGGATTTAGACCTAGTCTAAATGTCTTAAGGAACAGGATTGTGAATGAAGGTAGACTAGATACAATTGCTAAAGTGTATGAAAAGTATCAAGAGATTGATAAAACTAAGATACACTCTGTGATCATATCTCATATGATTAAGTTTAAGAAGTCAGTTCTTGAACTCAAAACAGTGATACCGAATAAGTTATGGAACATACTGGAGATCATGAAGAGACATGCAACTTAGGAAGATATGAGGATAAGAGAAGAAACATTGGACAATCTTCTCCCTGTATTCTCACATGATGAGAAGGTAATTCTATTAGATCTAGTGAAGCCTCATCTCAGAACCAAGACAAGGACTCTACAGATTATGAACAAAGAGTATGAGAAGATAGGTAAAGAAACTGAAAAGGCATTTGTACAAGTGTTTATGGATAAACACATGTATCCATCCACAACACCTACTACAAAGGTAACTCCAGCTCCTCCCAAAAAGGTTACAGAACCAGTGATTTAGATAGTACCTATAACAGGTCCACAAGTTTCAGTGCCCTCAGTGATAATAACTTGTGATACAACAAAAGACTCAGAAGATACTATAGTGGTTGATAATATCAAGATATCCATGATAGCATCTGACAAAGACATGGAAAAAGTTGATAAAGCATTTATAAGCACTGAAGAGATGTGCACTGATGATACATCTATACAACAAGATGAAGTTCCCTCCAATGATCCAATTGACTTGAATGAAGAAAAAGATACTCAAGATAATGAGACACCAATCAAAAAGATACTAGTAAAGAGTGAATGCATGGATACTAGTCAGAATACTATATTCTCACCATCCACTCAACCATCCACTTCATTGTTGTCAAGGTTAACTCCTGATTCAGCAAGTCTAGATGCATGGGGAGAAAAGGACTTAATGAAGATCAATGTGCTAGATATGGAAAAGGCAAAAGAAAAATAAGTGATGAGGAACCCTCACTTTTTGGAATCAGTAAACATGTTGAATGACTTAGTTCCTGCAAACAAGAAAGTAGCCAAAGTTCAATCAGTTGAAGATGTGGATAGTATTCTAACAAACTTCAAATCACATTTTACAAGCCTAGTAGACTTAGCTACTAGAATTGCAGAACATGATGATAAAAAGGAGAGACTGAATGAATTGGTAAAGAACTTTACCTTAGACTTAAACTCTTTAAATATTGGGCAGTCCATACTAAAAGAATTGGTAGTTAAGAGAAAGAAAGTCGTAGAAAACTGCATGGATAGAGTGAAGTTCACCTCTAAACATATCAAGAAGATAGAAGAGGCAGAGATCAGAAAATAAGACACTATCAGAAAATCAGTTGAGACATCCACCCAAGATATGAACATATGTAACAATGTTTATCAAGGTCAGTTAGACAAAATTAAAAAGGCTAAGTTGGAAATCAGCAAGATAAGAGTTAGACAAACTCAGTTAAGAAATGCACATGCGCCCTCTCTAGTAGTCCTAAATGAGAACATCAAACAGATTGATGCCACCATTGTGACATATGATCAAGGTCCTTGCATGGATCTAATAAAGATGGAGAAGCTGACATATGCCTTATGCATACATCTACAAATAGTTGATGCAATGAAAGTATTCTGGCAGAAAGAGATCCAATCTCTTCAGATTGTGTACCCTGAAGTCTACATGGAGTAAGTATCTTGGAACTTACAATTTTTTGTACACCTTTGTCATTAATGTCAAAGGGGGAGTAATATAGAATGTGAATATATGGAGAACAGTATATGTATATATGTAAAAGATGTTATGATATATAGTTACTTTTTTGTGTTAAGTCATCTTGGGAAACTTGGCCACATTCCTTTGTTTCCATAAATGACAAAGGGGGAGATTGTTGGAAAGTTGACTCCTAGAGGATATATGACTATTTTTGTGTTGTCATCATGGCAACAAAGTCATATTAAGTTTCTGTCAAAGATAACTTAGAAGATAAAATGACAAAGTATGGAAACAGGGCAAACAGAGATATACAGCAATCAACACATTAGCGCACATGCGAGAGATCGAATCAGAGTATGTGCGTTCAGATATATGTTCTATGTGATGTTTAAATACTAATTCTAGACACGCATGGTATGAAATGATAGTACGGAGAAGTTACAGACAGATCAGTACACCAGCAGTCCAGAAGACAGAGCATGGAAGCCGACTAGTGTTTTGATCAGCGTGAATTATTTTGTTATGTAATGGCCAAGCGCCTTTGATTA
>MU224975.1:1908872-1919241 GCA_018584345.1 Thuja plicata | reverse complement strand
CTCAAATAATGATACTTGATGGCAATGTGTTTAGTCTTAGCATGCATGACTGGATTCTTGGAAATGTTTATTGCACTGGTGTTATCACAATAGATAATTACTGGTTCTAAGATCTTCATATGCATACCTTCCAGTAACTATTTGATACACACAATATTTGAGCAATTTGTAGTAGCAACAACATACTCTTCTTCTGCAGTAGACTGAGAGATGCATCCTTACTTCTTGCTAATCCATGTGACAAGTCTGTCACCCATAAAGAATGCTCCTCTAGTTGTGCTCTTCTGGTCATCAAGATTTCCAGCACAATCAACATCGGTA
Source organism: Thuja plicata (assembly GCA_018584345.1). NCBI lineage: Eukaryota > Viridiplantae > Streptophyta > Pinopsida > Cupressales > Cupressaceae > Thuja > Thuja plicata. The sequence continues at coordinate 1,918,920 of MU224975.1, read as the reverse complement.
AACACCTTAAGTTAAAATTTTCCTTCTCTTCTATACCATAAGCCATATTCCTTAGCATTCTTAAGATATGTTAAAATTATTTTCACAGCAGTCATATGTGATTCGCTAGGGTTAGCAGAAAATCTAGCAACAATTCCTACTGCATGTGCAATATCTGGTCTAGTGTGTACAATATACATGAGTTTTCCAATATTTGATCTGTACAAAGTCTGATTTACCTTTGTTGTCTTTTCCTCCTTTTTCAACTTACATCTAGTAGTCATTGGTGTTCCAAATGGTTTGGAATCTTCCATCTTGAATATTTTCAAGACCTCTTTAATGTATTTAGACTGTGTAATGAAAATACCTTCACTTTGTTGAATGATCTGTAGACCAAGAAAGAACTTGATCTCTCCAAACATGGACATATCAAAATCTTTGCTCATCTCATTAGAAAATAATTTTCATAGCATATCATTGCCTCCAAATATGATGTCATCAACAAATATTTTAGCAATCAAAGTGTTAGCATCAATATCTTCCTTTAAATAAAGATTACTATTTTCACTAGTCCTTACAAATCCAATACTTATAAGATAGGAATGAATTCATTCATACCAGGCTCTAGGAGCTTGTTTCAATCCATACAAGGCTTTATGTAGTCTACATACCATGTTTCTCTTGTCTAGATCTGCAAACCCTTCTGGTTCCTCAATGTATACCTCTTCTTCAAGTATTCCATTTAGGAATGTTGACTTGACATCCATTTGGTATACCTTGAATTATTTGAATGCAGCATAAGAAAGTAGTATTCTTACACCTTCTAGCCTAGAAACAAGTGCAAAGGTTTCTCCATAGTCAATACCTTCCTCTTGTGCATACCCCTTGCATACTAGTCTTGCTTTTTTTCTTGTGACTTCTCCATTCTCATTCAACTTATTCATGAATATCAATTTAGTACCAATGACATTCTTGTCATCTAGTCTTGGCACAAGTGACCATGTCTTTTTCTTTTTTATCTGCTCAATCTCAGCATTCATAGCACTTATCCATTCTTCATTATCCAGTGCAGCATTGATAGATTTTGGCTCAAACTCACAAATTAAACAACTTAAGTTTAAAGACTTACTTCTTGTTCTTGTACCAGCTTTCTTATCTCCTATGATCTAGATCTCTGGATGGTTCCTTCTTACCTATCTCGCAAGAACTGGTTCAACTCTTTTTCTATCATCTTGATCATCATTTTGTCCTCCATTCTGTTCTTCATCACCTTGCACATTATTTTGATCATTATCCTGACTGTCGATATTTGTAGCCTGACCATTGGTTGCAATATTTTGTTGCTCTAGATTTAAGCACTATTGCTCGAGTAGAGTGTTGGGTTCTTCATAGTATACAAACTTATTGTAGTCCTCTGGTTATTTTTTTCTTTCCAGCTCATTCTTTTCTATAAATTCATCTATCTTCACATTTGCACTTGCAACAATTTTGTTAGAGGCCTTAATAAGACATTTATAAGCCTTGATTTTGGTGGAATACCCTTGAAATATACCTTCATCACTCTTGGCATCAAGCTTTCCATTTCTATCATCCTTTAAGATATAACATTAACTCCCAAAGATTTTGAAATAACTTACATTGGGTGTTTTACCATATCATAGCTCATAGGGTGTCTTCTTTGTGTCCTTCAATTGTACTCTATTTAATGAGTAGACAGCAGTACTAATAGCTTCCCTCTAGAATATTTGGGTGATGCCTTTCTCTATCATCACTATTCTAGCTCAATCAACTATGGATCTGTTCCTTCTCTCAACAATCCCATTTTGTTGTGGTGTTCTTGGTTTAGAAACCTGTCTTTTTATACCATGCTCATTAGAGAAATTAGTGAATTCATCTGATATAAACTCTCCTCCTCTATATGATCTCAAGCATTTCAAATCCTTACCACTTTGTTTTTCTGCCATAGCCTTATACCATTTAAACATCTTGAATGCTTTAGATTTATCTTTTAGAAATATAATTGTCATCATTCTAGATTAATCATCAACAAAGAGAATAAAATATCTATCTCCATAATAACTCTTTGTCCTCATTGGTCCACATAGATTAGTATGGACTAGTTCTAGAATATCATCAGATGTATGGTTTTTACTTTTGAAACTAGACTTTGGCATTTTACCTTTTTGACAATTCTTGCACATGATGTTGTCGGGCTTTGTCATCGTCGGTAAGCCTCTTACATTTCTCCTTCTGCTTATTTTCATCATGTTGTCAAAATTCACATGACAGAATATTTTGTGCCACAACCATATGTCTTTGTTTCTAGTTATTAAGCACGTGGTGTTAGTATCATTCAGATAGAATAAGTTACCTTTTGTCTGTTCACCGGTACCAATCAATCTTGATGATTCATTGAAGATCTTTTCCTTCTTATTCTAAAATGCTACTCTGTGACCTAAATTATTCAGCTGAGAAACACTCAACAGATTATAATTCAATCCTTTTATCCAATAGGGATTTTCACATTTAATCAGGTTATTCAACATTATAGTTCCTTTACGTTCAACTAGACAAGGTGTATCATTACCCATTCTTACTATACCACCATTATAATATTCAAAAGTGTTAAACTTTTCTTTGTCACCGGTCATGTGGTGAGTGTAGCCACTATCTATAATCCAGATGTCATTCTTGCTAACCTTAGATGTGAGTGCAGTTTCTACATACCTTTCATCTTCATCTGAATCATCTTTCACAGCCACAAACACCATCTCAATGTCTTCATCAGGTTCGGTTTCAGTATCTTCATCTTTGCAAGCAGCTAGGTAGTTGGCTTTCTTGCCTTTGTCCTTGTAGTCTCGGGTATCTCTTCTTTCTGATTGTCGGTAACTTCTGTAATCCTTGTTATCACCTCTATCAAATTTCTTCTCTAAATATATGTCATTAACTCTGTCATATTTTCTTCTGTTAGGACATCTTTCAGCAAAGTGTCCAATCTCTTTACAATTAAAGAATACAAGTGGTAACTTTCCTTTGTATTTACCTTTGCCTCTCTGCATTCTTATAGCCATAAGTGATTCTATTTCATCTAGATCTTCTTCTTCAATTTCACTATCTCTTCTAGATGTGTGTCTATGAATTGATTTTCTTATTCTTATAGAAGACTTAAATGCAGACTCTAAGTTTGGTAAGACACTATTATCAAAGTTATTCATCTCAAATGAAATCAGTCTACCAATTAAACTATTACGAGTAACTGTATTGTTTGCTACTGCTCTCATTTCTTGAATGGTAGAAACTCTAATATCATATATAGGTAGTAAGGTTCTTAAGATTTTACTTACCACTCTCTCCTCTTCAAGTGTACCTCAAACTCCTCATATAGCATTGACTACTTCTTTGAATCTTGTGTTGTACTGCATGATGTTTTCTCCTTCTTTCATTCTGAGATCATCAAACTTTCCTCTAAGGCTTTCTGCCTTGGCTCTCAGAACATTTGTATCACCTCCATGTACAAGCTTCAGTTTTTCCCACATCTTCTTTGTAGTTTTGCAATCTTTGACATCTTCAAATTCAGCATCAGAGAGTGAGGAAGAAAGCTCTATGACCATGCAGTTGTGTTCATGCTTCTCTCTCAATTTATCTACTATCAATACTCCTATGGGAAACACATATTTAGTATCTAGGAATTGAGTAACACCATTACCAATACCTGATAAGTGGAGTCTTATCCTACTTTTCCATGAAGTAAAGTTGTCTTTGTTCAACTTGGGCACATCTCATCTATTCATCTTGTGATCTTGACTTAGGTCTTGAAACCTTGCTTTCTAAGCACACAAGCTCTGATACCAATTGTTAGTAATAATTGAGAGGGGGGTGAATCAGTGGCCTCAAACATTTATCCTTCAAACTTAACCACCAATCTATAAACCTTATATTATTATGTCCCTACAAGATGTATGCCATGAAATACTAATAATGATTAACTATTTGTCAGTTTCCTCTATCAATCCTTATTCTTTCTTGATTACCGATAAGCAATATAACTATTTACCGAAACTCAGTAAATAATCAGAGTATACCGATCAATCTAGAGTTAGCTATGTAAGATACAAAACAGTAAAGAAATGAATCATACACACATAACACATGAATTTTTAATGTGGAAACCCTATTAAGGGAAAAACCACTGGGACCGGTACCCCAAATTTTCACTCTTCCAAAGTGAGCCCTGTTAGGAGCCAACCCTATTAAAGGTTACAAACACACTATTAAGTTTGACCTTGTTAGAGGATTTTATACATAGAGATTGTCACTTAGTATCGGGAATCTATTGCTACCATCCTTGAATCAGCCTCCTTCTTAGACTGTCAATAGGTATCAGGAAAGTCCAATGCTACTTTCATGAATCAACCTTTTTGGCACTCCTTGAGATGTACCTCAATATATAGAAGATTGTTAAGTCCTGCTCGGTTAAGAGACTTGATGCTTCAATGGTTAAACTGAGACACTATGACCTATTCATATTGCAAATTTGAATTGTATATTTTCAGATCTATTTAAGTACATTACCTCTTTGACCAATTTCTCAATTCAATCCTTGTGCTGCACACTTTCTGCTCTGTGATGTTGTGCTCACTATTCGTCGGTTTCTGCAGAATTCCTTAGATCTTGCTTCAACTTGTTTGATCAAAATTGCATGAAGTTGTTCTTCATCAGTTTCTCTTTAGCATCCTCTTTCTATTCACTCCCCTTAATCCCATTCATAAATGAATTAAGCTTGTCTATTATATAGACATGATATTCATTATTTCTTGATTCTTGATTCTTGATTCTTGGTGTGAAAAACAATCCAGCCAATTAGATTTAAAGAATAACTCCTGATTTGTCTTGTACATGTCTTCTTGCCAACTATACAAATCATATTTAAATAAATCACTTATTTCTATTTGAATAAAACAAAGTAGACAACAAGTTAAGTCTTATTTTAGCTCTGCCAGCTAGATATTTGGTCATTTTCTGAACTCTCTGTTCCATCGGTCACAAATGCAGTTACTCATTGGTGACAACTGACAGTTTCGTCAGTGAGACTCCAATTAGCTTCATGATCTCTGTCCATCGGGCATGATTGGAAATTTTACTCGTCAGGCAACCTTCTGACTTTTCTCGTCGGGTATCCTATGGTTTTTCTTCATTGAGCAATACTACACTTCTGATCATTGTGTATCACTGTGACTGTTCTTCTTTGCTCTGTCTATCGGTGTGCACTTCGTTGGTGTTGTTTGTCACTTAGTGAATACTTGACTTTTATGCATTGCTGAAAGCATAACCTTTGTTCCTTTGATTCTCTGAAGTCTTTGGAATTATGTATATGACCGTATAGATGATATCAAGTTGACCTCAATGATAATACAATGCATTAACTAATTTAATGCCTTGCATTATCTTCAACTTAACATTATCAAACATTCAATCAGTTGCATGTCATCATATATATATATATATAATCTAGACATAAAATCCTAAAAGGACTCTAGTTTACTTCATCTTCTGACTTCAAACAGTTTAACGACAATATGCATCTGTATCTTAAAGTTTCTTTCAAAATGTACACTTCACTGTCTGTTTAGGCAAAAAATTGTAACCCACTATTGTGGGGTCACCCTTATATTTTAGTCATATCGATTCATTAATTTGATTCATAATACTTAATATAAGTATTTCCCAGTTTCAAGTCTCTCCTTGGTGTTCACCTTATGAATTTTGGATCTTCTGGTTCATTACATAGAGTTATTTGTGTATATTTTCTATTCCATAGTTTTGATCTAGGATCAAATTGAATGTGCTTTGGATATAACAAAAATTCATTAGGTGTATCTACATAAGTATTCTATAAGAAGTGTGTGACCTAAGATAATTATGTTTATAGCTATGATTCTTTTCCAATAGGTTATTTTCTGTCATCAATATTTGTATTAAAGTGTTGCTCAAAGGATAATGCACTGATCAAGAACTAGTATATTTTTTTGCTGATATATGTTTGATCTGGTTTGATTATATTCTGCATGTTTACATTAAAACCATATCCAAGTTCCCTATTTTTGTGGTTGTTGTTTGTATGTCCCAAATAGTAATGGAGAGTCAATGAGTGCCTGGTTAGCATTTAGTACTTTTTTACTATTGTCTTTTGTTTGAATCCAGAGTATAAGGTATTGTAAGGAGTTGATTTTTATCTGGATTAGGTGTACCCACCTTGGTTTTGCAGAGCCAGAAGTGCAGAGGGAAGTCTTGTCCCTATAGTTGGTCTAGTTACCTTGTAGAGCTCTCATACTTAGAGCTAACCACTCCTAACATCAGTCTCAAGGTATATTTGTGGCTTTCAAAGTATAAATGTTCTGAAACACCAATATAGAAACGTTGGTGGACAAAACATCTATAAAGCATGGTCTTGTAATAAGCCCTCGTTAAGACATTTTCATGTCTTTGGTTGTGAGGCGTATGTTCATCTACCTTATGTGACTACGTCAAAGTTAGATAACAAAGTGGTGAAGTGTATCTTCATCAGGTACGACATTGGTGTGAAGGGATACAAGTTATGGAACCCTCTCATGAAATAAGTAATGTACAACAAAAGTGTTATTTTTTGTGAGATTAAACTGATCTCACTATCTCATCCAGAGAAGACTGAAAAGATAAAGGAAGCAATTAAAATTCCTTTAGCTTCCAAAAGGGAGGTATTACAAACTCCAAATGATCTTGAGAATGAAAATCCAAAATTTCCCGAGAATGAGGATGGGGAGAGTTCAAGTATGATTTTAGAAGAACATGATTGTGAACCTCAATGATGAACCTCATGAATCTTCACCACAGGAGGTGAGGAGATCTACTCGGGAGAGATGAAAAATTGTTAGGTATGGCTATTCACCAGAATGGTTTAATTATTCTATGTTGAATGTTAATTATGCCTATGATTTTCTTACGGATGTTGATGAGCCTAGGACTATTAAAGAAGCAATTAATATGCCAGATTTATATTCTTAGTTGAATTCCATGAAGGATGAAATGAAATCTTTGGAGAAGAATGGAACTTGGGATCTTGTACCCTTTCCTAAAGGTAGAAATCCCGTGGGTTGTAAGTGGGTATTTAAGAAGAAGTATAGTCTAGATGGAAACATTGACAAGTACAAGGTGAGATTGGTTGTAAAGGGGTATTCTCAAAAACAAGGGATTGGCCAGGGAGAAATTTTTTCTCCTGTACCTAAGCTAACATCTAGATCAGATTTTTATTATCACTTGTAGTGACACATGATTTTGAAATTTAGAAGATGGATGTGACGACAACGTTTCTTCATGGTGATCTTGAAGAAGAAATATACATGTCCCAACCAGAGTACTTTGTAGAAAAAGGTAAAGAGTATCTGGTATGTAAGTTGAAGAAGTCTCTTTATGGTTTGAAATAGTCAGCCAAAATGTGGTATCAAAAGTATGATACATATATATGTTTTTTCTTTGTGTTTTACAAGATCTAGATCTGATCACTATGTGTATTATAAAGCTAAAGGTGATTAGATACTTATAATTTCTCTATATGTAGATGATATGTTGTTCATAGGAAATAGTAATGAAATTATCTTAGAATTAAAATCTCAACTTTCCTTGAAATTTGAAATGAAAAATTTAGGGCCAAAAAAAATTATTTTGTGGATGGAAATCAAAAGGGATAGGGTTGGCAGGAAAATTTGGCTCAGATAGAGAAAGTATATTACCAATGTTCTTGAGAGATTTAATATGAATTATTGCAAGCAACAAATAGTTCCAATGTTGCATGGAATGAAGCTATCTGTTAATGACATTCCAAAATCTCTAGATGAGATTGAGGACATGAAGTGGATACCTTATGCAAGTGTTGTTGGTAGTCTCATGTACGCAATGGTCAGTACAAGACTAGACCTTACCAAAGTAGTGGGAGTACTGAGTCAATTTATGGAAATTCCAGGCAAGTCACATTGGGATGTTGTGAAAATAATTCTGAGATATTTGAAGGGTACATCACAATACGCATTGTGTTATCAAGGTGACTCTATTGGATCAAATAGATCAATTAGTATTCAAGGTTATGTGGATGTTGATTGGGCTAGGCACATTGACAAAATAAGATCCACCAGTGGATATGTATTCATGGTGAATGGTGGTGCTATCAGTTGGATGAGAAAGCGACAAAGTGTGGTTGCATTGTCGATGATTGAGGCAGAGTACATGGCATCTTAAGCACTTGTGTTTTGATGTTGGCTATGATGCAGTAAAAATTACATTTTTTTTGACAGTCAAAGTGCAATATGTTTGGAAAAGAATCCTACATTCCATGCCACAACAAAACAGATTGATGTACAATATCATTTTTTGCGTGACATGGTTGAAGACGGAAAGGTGAATCTAGAAAAAGTTGGTAATCTGTAGAATGTTGTAGATGCATGGAAAAAGTCAACAAACACAGTTAAGTTAAAATGGTGCACAAATTCCATGGGGCTTGGTGCCCCTGACACCTGTTAGCCTCGTTGAGTGACTCTGCACTACGTCAAGTTAGAGATTGTTAAGAAGTGATGAAGTGAGAGTCCACCATCAGTGGATGTCTCACTGTACAGCAAGACCATCGTACAGTGGAGGCAATCTCACCATGCGGTGAGGAGACAAGGTGCATGTGTACCGTATAGAAATTGGAGACTATCATTCATGAACTTGACCGTACGAAGAATAACTTTAATGTACGGTGAAGGAGGAGTTGGTGTAACAGTTTCAGAGTTGGCGTAACAATTTTTTTTACCGAATTCTTGCACGAATTGTAGTGTGCATAAATGGCTACAAGATTCATGAAGAATGGTGTGGTTTAAAATTAGGTAGATTATAAAGGCAATCTGAGCCTATGAGAAATCCAGAGTCCATGGATGTAAATTTTTTACAGTAATACAAAATTTTGATCAGGGTTTTGAGTGGTATATCTAGTTTTTTCTCTGTGTATATTATGTATGGAATTTCACATGTTTTGTTTTACTTGCATATCTTTGTGGTTTAAATTATAGCCAGTTATTTCCTTGACATTTATGGAGTTGGGAAAGTGTTTCTGCACCATGTCTTTCTTTACAAGAACAACAAAATAGACACTAGCAAGATACTAGCCAAATGCCAGACAAAAAACCTACCTAGACTTTAATTCAACATTTTTATGAATGAATTGTTTAGTGATTCCCTTGTCCTTGCCCCGAGATAGTGTCTTTGTCCTTATTGCTAGCATTAATGGTCTTGTGCCTAGTAGAAACAACTTCCTTTCATTGACCCATTCTAACTAGTTTTGTGCTAACAAAAGGAGAAGCAGGTGTACCTTTAAACAAATATTATTGAGACTCTGCCTGTTCATTACATTTCATCAAGCCTTCCATAGAATTATCCATAGCTATTTTAAATATGGAAACAACAACCCTTACTTTGTCCTTCAAGCAATTTACTGTCTGCAATGTATTGTTAGGAATAACATGTCCATCGAATATCTAAATTCGTTAATAGATTATACAATTATTCCTTTTAGTGTGATTATGTCAAGAGGTGTAACTTACAGTAATAGTATGGAGTAGAATATAATAATGTGTAACTTACAGTAATGCTATGGAATGGAATGGAATTTAATAAAATTAAAGTATAACTTACAATGATGGCATGGAGTGGAATATAATGAGGTAAAACTTACAGTGGCAGTATGCAGTATAATATACTGAGATGAAACTTATAATAAGAGTATATAGATGAATATAATGATGTGAGCATTTTAATAATAAATAATCTTTAAAAGACAAGAAGGGATGATACATTACCTGAGTGTAGACTGGAAGAGTCTAAGTGTAGATTGGAAGAGTGTCGTAAAGAGAGGGAAACAAATGTGGTGTTTGTAAAGTTGGCAAGGGAATTCCTTGTGCAGGTCTTTTATTCTACAACAAACATCCAAGTTTGTTTACTAATTTGAAAAATATTACAAGTAATAGAACCTTACAAAGTGTGTATATATATATATATATATATA
>MU224975.1:1890473-1904166 GCA_018584345.1 Thuja plicata | reverse complement strand
GCGGGGCTAGGACTAGAGGTGGTGGGCAGACTAGTGCTCCTAAAGTTGGGTTGGGCACTATTTTGGAGGATGAGGAGGCCATGGAGGAGGAGGAGGCACCCCAGTTGGTGTAGAGAGTATGCCGTTGGACCACTGTTGTGTTGGATCCTAGAGAGGAGGACAGAGTAGTCATTAAGGAGGTTGATATTGAGATTGGTGATATAGATGTGGAGGCTCTAGATGAGCAGAGTGTGGAGACTGGTTCCTCTAGGGATAGTGGCAGCACTGGTAGTAGCATAGGGGAGAGCTCAGAGAGTGATGATGATTCATGGGTTAGTAGGAGGAGAGGAGGTGAGGGTTTGGGGGACAGGGCAGAGGAGGGGAACATGGACATCGCTATGGGAGGCATGGAGGATGATCCCTTGGAGGTGGAGTGTCTCACTCAGTAGGTTCAGGACCTTCAGGCTAGGCTTGCTTTATCTAATGCACGTGCTATTGCTTTGGAGGCTCGGGTTACAGCGGTTGATTCTAGAGAGTGGCAGGCTCGAGCTGAGGTTTGCTCTTTTATTGACAGTGTACAGGATGTCTCGCACCATGAGGTTCTTGATAGGTACTAAAGATCTGGGCATTATTCTTAGAGAGAAATTGATTATTGGAGGCATCAATATGAGGGCGCAGTTCCTATAGCATAGAGGGTGCCCAGTTATACAGCTTCCCAGAGATCGAGCAGGACCCAGCGATCTCAGAGCAGTGGTGTTAGAGCTCCTGGTTCATCCCATAGGACAGATTCTGACATGCCATCCCCTCATCCACCTCCTAGAGAGGGTGGAGGTAGCTCATGGTGACCCTTTTTATGTATCATGTACCATTTTTGTAGTCTTGTCATTGTATATACTTTGAGTAGTACCATTTTTGTATGTCGACACATTGATATTTATTGATATATATATGTTGATTACCTTCTTTGATCAGGCTTGCGACTATTCATTGTACTTAGATAGTTTGATTTATATGAGATGCAGCTAGCATTTTTGATATGGTGTGCAATGGTTTACTTTGCTATATGTATGATTCTACATGATTTTTGGGGGTTTAGATGATGAGATGTATATGCAATATGATTCTATTATGCAGACTCGTATATGGATGATTTACTTTTCCTATGATACTGACATGTTCATGCAAGATGGTGGAAATAAAATGCATGCTTATATGATATGCTTATGGACGCATGTGATTTTATGATTTATGATGTATGCAACTACCATGTTTTTTTTCTTTTCTGATGTACTTAATGGAATGAATGCAATCTACCATGCACAAAATATCTGAGTAATGCATGTGTTAGTTAGAAAGAAGTTAGTTTGGATAGATGTGCTCTGAGATTGTCCTAATAGAATGGAATGATAGAAAGGATGTTCTTTTTGCATTTTTGGATAGATATGATCTGATAGAAAAGATGAATGTTCCAAGTCGCTGCCCCTGTTTCCAATATTTTTCATCTTTACATATTTTTTTTTTGTATTTTCTGATATTCCGAAAGAGCATTGAATGATCCAGATCACATACCACCTAGATACCACCACAACCTCTTGATAGCAGAAGGAGTAGAGAGATTGAATAGAAAGAGAACCTAGTGCACCCAAATATTGACCATCTAGGTTCAACTATGTTCCCTGTTTGAAAAGAAAGAGGGTCAAAAGCACCTAGATATTGACCATCTAGATACTGCTTGTCCTCTAAATTAATCTAAAACAAAGAAACCAAGATAGAACTCCTATGCATCCATAGTTCATCTAGATAACACTGTGAACTCTTGATTTTCGAAAGGGAAATCCAAGCAAACAAGATAGAACTCCTATGCCCCTAGAGTCCATCTGGGTAGCATTGTGAGCTCTTGTTTGCAACATAAAGGGAAAGACCATAGAAACCAAGATAGAACTCCAAAGAAACTCAGAGTCCATCTAAATAGTGTTGTGACCTCTTGATTCTATAAAGAAAACAAGCAAAATAAAAGAGAAGGAATGTCCAATTCTTTCCCAGGGTTAAGCTCAGATTGTGGAACTGCGTGGCTGCCAGATAAGTGATAGCACCTACCGCATTTATCCCAAATCATCATGGCCCTAAAATTGAAGTGAACATTCAATAGACAGCAATCAAAGAAAATAATTCATGATCTATCATAGCTACTCTCCTCACATGGTGGATCCTAGAGTAGCGTAAGGACATAACCATGAAATATAGATTGGCATCTGACCGACTTGACTAACCTAGTCAACATTTGGATGGGTCCTTGATGCAGTTAGATTCTCATGATTGGCTCGACTCTTTGGATAGGCTTGATTGGCTTGATTGCTTGAGTGTGTCTAGTTTTAGTAATAGATTACTCATATAAGACTGACCTATCTAGTTTGAGCGTATCCAGCATTGTGTAATATGATTGATATGATTGAATTGATTGATTTCTTTAATCATATTGGCAGTTGATCAAGCTATGTTAGATGGACCCCAATGTTGGTTTGCAAATCTCATGATTGTGACAATTGATAGATTGATTTGATCATTTTGGCAGCTGATCAAGCTGTGTCAGATGGGCCCAATGCTGATTTGCAAAGCTCATGATTGTGACAATTGATAGATTGGCTTGGTTTCCAGTTGCTTGCAGATTGATTTGATAGATTGATAAAGCTATGTCAGATGAGCCCCATGCTGATTCACAAAGCTCATGATTGTGACATTGATTGATTGGGTGTGATCACCCTTTGCTCCTTTGATAACCGAGTTGGTTTTATTGCTTTGGATTTTGCAATTTTTTTGAATGTTTTTGATGAAGATTGATTTTCTCTTGATTTTTGTTCTTTTTTAGGATTTTTGATGAGTTTTCTGATTTTTTGGATTTTTTCAGGATATTTAGAATTGTCCCCTAGTCTGGTGGACCAGTATTAACCATGGGTAAGTGCTTGGTGCTCAGAGGGGATTGTGCTTCTAGATATAGCTTGGGATAGTCAGTCTTGCATTTGAAATCTACTCAAGCTTTTGGAGTTCATTGATGGTGAAGCTAGATTTTGAACACTTAGCACCTGTTTTCCAGGTTTTCACCAAGGTACCTACTCAATAGTGCCTAGTTGCCAATTTTTCACTGAGAAATTTTATTTCTCTTTACTTTTTTTATTTTTTTTATTTTTTTGGTTGTCGCCAAGGCGCCTGATTGTCAGGTTTTCACCAAGGTAACTTTTTCATTTTCTGATTTTTTTGGTATTTTTTGGATATGTAGATAGGTGCCTTAACCATAAAGACCTCAAGGGTAGAACCTCTTGAGGTTCATGATGTTGATGTATCTGGGGAGTTGATCTCCTTCTAGTGTTGCTAGTATAAATGCCCCACTCTGAGTAGAGCTGATAATGACAAATGGTCCTAGCCAGTTAGGCTCAAACTTTTATGGTTTGACTCACTTTGCTTGGTTCTTCTGATTTTCCATGAGGACAAGGTCTCCTACCTAAAATGTTCATGCCTTCACCTTCTTGTGATAGTTCCTTCTAAGGTTATTTTGATAGCCTTGTAAGTGGTTGAAGGCATGCTACCTTCTTTCATCTAGTAACTCCAATTCACTGAGCCTTGCTACTCTATAGTCTTCATCTGAAACCAGGTTCTTCAATGATATCCTCAAGGATGGGAATTCCACTTCGAGGGGTAATACCACCTCTGATCCATAGAATAGGGAGAAAGGAGTGGCTCCTATAGGTGTTCTCAAACTAGTTCTATATGCCCATAATGCAGGACTAAGCTATAAATGCTAGTCTCGCCCTGATTCGTTCACTATTTACTTCAAGATTTTCAAGATTGTATTGTTTGTAGCTTCGGCTTGGCCATTCCCTTGAGGGTAGTAAAATGAGGAGAACCCTTGTTTGATATGGAATTGTTCGCATAGCTCTTCAACATCCTTGTTCTAGAAAGGTGTACCATGATCTGTCAGGATTGTTTGAGGGATCCCGTATCGACAGATAATGTGGTTAAACATGAACATTGTTATTTGCTTTCCAGTGATGTAAGTGAGGGGAATTTCTTCCACCCACTTGGTGAAGTAATTTGTTTCTTCTATGATGTATTTGTGTCCATTCGCTGAAGAAGGTGTAATTTTACCCACTAGGTCAAATCCCCACATTGAAAATGGAAATGGTGATGTGATAGGGTTTAGTTCCTAGGCTGGTGCATGGATGAGATCTCCATGAATCTGACACTATCTACAGCTTTGTACATTTTTGTGTTGATCTATCTCTATTGTGGGCCAATAGTATCCCATGCAGATGATCTTCTTAGCTAATTTGTTGCCACCTCCGTGGGTTCCACAAATTCCTTTATGTACCTCGTACAAAGCTTTCTGGGATTCCATGGAAGTGAGACATCATAGTAGCGTTCCATCTAGACTTTGTCTGTATAAAGTAGTTGAGAGGATGGTATACCTGGAGGCTTGGCGGATGAGGGACTTTCTCTAGTTCCTAGAAAATTTGGGAGGTAAGACACTATTTTGGAGATAGTTATAGACATCTTGGTACCATGGGGATTTAGGACCAACAAGGATGCATGTTGATTCTATGATGGATGCCTAATGTGATGGTGCCAAGAGTTGCTCCACTAGAAACTAGAATTTTGTTTCGTTACCTGGCATATCAATGAATGATGTTATGGTAGCCATTGCATCTGAAGCTTTGTTCTGTGCTTGTGGGACTTGCTTGAAAAAGATGTAATGGAGCTTGGTGCGTAGTTTTTCCATCTGTGCTCTGTATGGTATGAACTTCTCATCTTTGGTCATATAATCATTGTTGACTTGACTGATGACCAACTACGAATCGCCAAAGACTTTAAGGTTCTAGATTCTCCATTGAATTGCTATCTTTAGACCGCTAACCAGTTCTTCATATTCAGCTATGTTGTTAGTGAATGGGAAGTTAAGTCTGAAATACTTTGGAATTGTATCATGATATGGAGTGATAAGCACTATCCCTGCCCCCATACCATGGTTCATACATGATCCATCAAAATATAGTTTCCATACCTCGATTTCTGGTTGTAGTATCATGATAGATTCGTCAGGAAAGTTAGAAATAATAGGTTGATGGTCTTGAATGGGTGCCTCTACTATTTGATCTACAATCACTTTTCCTTTGATGGCCTTCCTGTCTATGTACTCAATGTCGAACTCACTCAAAATCATTATCCACTTCACCAATTGTTCAGTGAGCACTGCTTTTCTTAAGAGGTACTTTAAAGGATCAATATGTGTGATCAAATTTGTTTGGTGACTCAACATATAATGTCTCAGCTTCTGGGAAGTGAAAACAATTGCAAGGCATAAATTCTAAATTGGCATATAGTGTAGTTCATATCCAACCAATGTTTTGTTTAGATAGTAGATGGCCCTCTCTTTACTTGTGTCATCATGTTGTGCCAAGAGTACACCTAACACCGACTCCGTCACTGAGATATATAGAAGCAATGGTCTACCTTGTACTGGTGGTAAGAATATAGGATATTTGAGAAGGTGGTCTTTGAATATTTGAAATATCTGTTTGCATTGCTATGTCCATATGAATTTGATGTCTTTGTGCAATAGATGTTGAAATGGGTGGCACTTGTCTGCTAGCTGAGCTATGAATCACCTGATTGATTGGAGCCTTCCTTGTAACCCTCTTAGTTGTCTCAGGTTTGATGGGGGAGGCATGTCCAATATTGATTTGACCTTTGCTGGGTCCACTTTGATTCCTCTATGTGACACTATGAACCCTAGTAACTTTCCTATTGTGACACCGAATGCACATTTCTTTGGGTTTAGATGGACTATGAATTCCTGCATTCTGTCAAAGATTGGTACCAAAACTTGTAGAAGATCCTTTCGAAGTATGGACTTGGCTAGTATGTTGTCCACATAGTCTTCCATTGTTTTATGGATGAGATCAAGAAATATAGTTGTCATAGTCCTTTGATATGTCACTTCAGCATTCTTTAGACCAAATGACATGACATTCCAACAATATGTCCCCCAAGGACATGTGAAAGTTGTTTTGTTTTGATCCTATGGTGCGATCCTTATTTGATTATATCCTGAAAAGCCATCCATGAGTGATAGCATTTGATGTCCAGCAATTAGACCTACTATCATATCAATGTTTGGTAAAGGAAAGTCATCCTTGGGACAGGCTATGTGAGATCCCTGAATTCTGTGCAAATCCGTATCTGACCACTGTGTTTTGTAACTGGTACCAAGTTAGATATCCAGTCTGCATATGATATAGGTCTTATGAACTTAGCATCCAGGAGCTTTTTCAACTCTGCCTTAACTAGCAATGCAACATGGGGATGCATCTTTCTTAGCTTTTGTTTGATAGGTTTGGCATTGGGTAGCAATGAGAGATGGTGTAGTACTAGCTCTGGATCTAACCCTAACATATCTATGTAGGACCATGCGAAATTGATCATCCTTGCTTTGAAGAAACTGATGAACTATTCTCTCTCATCAGGGGTGAGTGATTTTTCCAATTATATGTTCTTTGGGTTCTTATCATCTCCCAAATTGACTTCCTCTATTTATTTTTCTAATAATGTTGATTTCTTCTCTGTCAAGGGGAGGAGTTCCTTCTTTCCATCTTCTAGCACCTCAGTGAGGTTTTCGCTAGAAGATATGTCTTGTTTTAGCTTTTTATCATCCTTTTGTTCTTTTTTCTTTTGTGGACTGGAAAGAGGGGCTTACTCCCTAAAATATGCTGCTATGTCAAGGTTAATGGAGAAGCCTCCCTTGTGGTCTCCTGATGGAATGCCTTCCCTAAGTCCCATGAAGTGAGCTATAGCCTCGTCATTTTTGAAGACATCTAAATCAGGTGGTCCTTGTTGATCCCACTCTATGAGCTCAGGGTGTACAAGATAGGTACTTTCACAGTTGTTTGGTTCTGGTTGTCTGAAAGGGATGACAGATATGGTTCCTACAAAATTGGACTATGATGTAGATGCACCACTTGAGGTCTGATAAATGACATGCTTGTCTATGTAGGGTTGCTCGGTAATGGTCAATTGGTCAAATAGTTTTGCTAGATTTATGATAGTGTATGTCCGAGGGGAATAATTTGGGATTGATAGTTCAGAGTCATGAAGGGATCTCCACTCATACTCATGGGAGTCAGTCTCAATAGAATGCTCATAAAATTCTCACTTCCTTGGTTATCATTGATTTCTATGTGGAGGTCTATTCAGGTTTGTGTGGTTCCCTCTTCGGTGGGCAACAATTGTGCTAATATATTTCTTATTAAGACATGTTCTGTGTTGTACCCCCAGTGCATCTTTTCTATTTGTTCTTAATTGACTTGAATGTCTTGGATCATGCAGGACTAGTGCGTTTTTATCCATAGCCCAACCCTCTCATGTTTCTTTGGGTTGGTGGGAGAGGAAATTCCATTATGCCTTGTTGTCTTGCCCTAGCCCGGTTGTACCATCATACCCAAATCTTTGTATCATTATGTAACCATTACCATAGTTTTATAGGGGTAGTGGTGGTCAGATTGTCTCTGGTGAATCTTGGTATAACCAGGTATTGATGTCTTGTTCAAATGGCTTTTCTTCCACTATGTCTCCCCATCGGACAAAGGTTGTGGGTGGACATCTGAATAGAATAGGCTGCGGGGTTTCTGTTGCAATAACAAGTTGTGGCATGCCATAAGTTCCTAGGATTTGAGGCATGTACGTGATGGTAAAAGCCTCTTCATATCTATATTCACCACAGCCCTTGTCTGTGATGGATATCTTGCCTTCTTTTGGTGTGATATCTTTAAGATTTGAATCTGAAGAGGAGGGAATACTTGCGTCCTAGTTAATGACTATCTTTCCTACTGTCCGCGTGACATCCTTGGGATTCAAATCTAAAAAGGATGGGATGCTTGCATCTTGGTTTGATGGTACCTAGTAACAGGTGCTGATTTGGACCGCATTACAATATTGGAAAGGATTGGGATCTCCCTCTATGATGATATCATCTCCCTAGTGTAGGAACTTGATGCATTGGTGGTATGTCGAAGGTATAGCTTGCATTTCATGTATCCAAGGTCTCCCAAGTAGCATGTTGTATCCCAACTAAAGGTCTAAGATTTGGAAGGGAGTGTTTTTTACCACAGGACCAATATGAACAGGTAGAATGATAATACCTTTAGAGGACCTTTCCTCTTCATCATAAGCTCTGATATTTATCCTCCTTGTGACATCAATGCTTGATTCTAAATAGCCTAGTTTCTTGATTAACTTTAGAGTACAAATGTTTAACCTAGATCCACCATCAACAAGGACCCTATGGATAGAACTTTTATGGACCTGGACAAGTAAGTGCAAAGGATCATTATGCAGGGGTTTATGCGGTGGCACATCACGGTCTGTGAATGTGGCATGTTTGTCAGTAGCTATATGGTTGACCATCATTTGGAAGCTCTCGGGTGTTATGTCGCTTGGGAAAACTTCATTCTAAAGGGCTTGGTCAAGTGCCACTTTATGCTGCGGAGATATTCGCAATAGGTCAAACATGGAGATCTGTGCAGGTGTGCACTTTAGTTGGTCCACTATGCTTGTCTGTGGATCTGAGTTTGCTTTACGATTGGCAGATACAGTAGGTGAGGATGGTAATCCTTGCAAGATGATTCTGACATGACACATTGTTATAGTACAATTGTTACCTTGGTATTTGATAGTGATTGTAGCCAAATGGCTATCTGAAGGATTGAGGCAATTGATAACATTATCACTGTTGGCATACGTATAGTTAACTTTTTTTTCTTGTCCACCAGACCTGGAGGCTTTTCCCTTGTTGTGATCACAAAAGGTATCATTGAAAATTGTGTGATCAGTTGTGCCTTTGGTTTGGGTATTCATCACATCGATGACCCCTGTGTCAATCAGATCTTGGATAGTGTGTTTTAGTCGGTAACAGTTAGCCATTTTGTGCCCTTTCACTTGATGAAACTTGCAGAAATATTTGTCATTATACCACCTCAATTTATTTTCATCTTGTTCAAAGTCCCTGATTTCTAGGAGAGTGATAGTGTTTGATTGTGTCAACTTGCGTAAAGATGATTCTATCAGCTCTCCCAATGGTGTGAAATCTCGTTGCTAGAATTAAAACCGTGGTCTATGTTGATTCTGTTGTTGAATATTTGACACAGCAGCTGCTTGCAAAAGAGGAGATTGGTTTTGGGTGTATGCTTTTTGAGTGGGTCCTGTGGGTTTTTGGTTGGCCACAAGTGCGCCTTGCAGTGACACCTTGGGTTGTGCATAGTTGACTATCTTCACATCAATGACACCATCACTAGTGACACTTTTGTCTTTTTTCCACCACTTAGCTTTGTCCATTGCATTTTTGTTTGTATTCATTTGTGTCATATCTACAAGGATTCCTCATTTGACTAAGTTCTTCTCACAATGAACTCCTCTTTTGACAAGTTGTGGGAAGTTTGGAGCTAACTATAACTCTATTGTGAATGACATGTCTAGAATTAGATTGTCAACAAACATGACTATTAAGTCTTGTTCGGGCACATCATATTTTATGCGGTTTGTCATATTCCTCCATCTCTATAAGAATTTCATAAAAGAATCTCCATCCTTCTATTTGATATTGCAAAGGTCCTTGATGCTGACCTTGCACTCGATGTTATGATGGAAGTGAGCTATGAAATTTTCAGCCAATTCACCCCAAGACTGAATGCCATAAGGTAGATCTGAGAACCATTCCATTTCTGGTTCAGCCAAGCTTTGTGGGAACAGTCACATTAAATATGTCTCATTATGTGTAACTTTGACGCAACTAGCAAAAAACTCCCGTATATGGTCAATAGGGTTGGTATTTCCCCTATATTCGTCAAATTTTGGTACCAAGAAGTGAGTTGGGAACGGAGACATTTGTAGAGAATGATCAAAGGGGTATGGGTATAAATCCTCCATGGTGTAGGATTTGGTTTTCCCTTGATTCTACATATCCATCATTTGGGTTTGAAGGGTTTGCATTTGTTGCATCAACATGTTCGTTTGATTCTAAGGCTGATGTGTAACGATGTTCCTCTGTGTTGTAGTGGGTATGAGGTTGCGCCTCTGTGTCCCTTGAGTAGGAACATAGGATTTCATCCTAGGGGCTTGATATTGATTTCCCATTGAGTGATTTGTAAATGGGGGCACATGGGTAGCCCATGGTGGGTTTCGATGTGTTTGTTGTTATGATTGAAACTGGGGTTGAAACTGTTGGGGTAGATATTGTTGCTACTGAGGTTGGATTTGAAACTGGGGTTGCTATTGCGGGGGTTGGAATTGAGGCAACTGAAGCTTGGGTTGCTATTGCAGGGGTTGGAATTGAGGCAACTGAAGTTGGGGTTGCTATTGCGGGGTTTGGAACTAAGGCAACTGAAGCTGGGGTTGTTGTTGCAGCAGTTGTGTTTGAGGCAACTAAAGCTGGGGTTGCTGTTGTAGCGGTTGGGTTTGAGGAAATTGAAGTTGGGGTTGTTTTTGCGGGGGTTGGAACTGAGGCAACTGAAGCTAGGGTTGTTGTTGCAGAGGTTGGGTTTGAGGCAACTGAAGCTGGGGTTGCTCTATTTCCCAAGCAGGGAATCTATTGATATATGACTCATCAGGTTGAGTTCTAGCCTTAGACCTTGTGTAAGGGCCTCCATGAGGTGTTTGAGACATAGTGCGGTCCAGGTTTTGTAACTAAAACAAGTGATATAAAGAAAACAAGGAAGAAGATCCTTTCTGAGGAAGTCCAAGTTATGTTTTAGACAAGGGTAATTCTAAGGAGAGATTTTGATATAACTTGATCTCAAAGTGGCGATGATAAAAAGATAAGATTCTCTGACCTTTGCCTTGGAAAAAATCACTTTGATAAAGATAATGATGTTTGATATGATGAGATCAAGGTTTTTCGAGTCTGAGCTTTCAAACTAACAGTATTTTTGACAATAATCGTGCTTTACAGAGAAGGGATAATCTTTAATGTTTTGAGATTCACATAATGTTCTTCACATTTTCTTGGGATAGACACTAGTTTTGGACAACAAATGAAGAATTATTTCAAGGTTTTAGGTCAAAACAGGAATATAGTATCTCTGGTCAAATGCGGTACAACTTCACTGATTGCGGTAAAGTGAATGATCATTTGCGGTAGTTTATCACTGATTATGGTAATAAACACTACGATTGCAGAAATAAACAAGTTAATTGTGGTAGAATTCCTTCAATTGTGGCACAATGCGGGAAATTATGGTAAAAGAAGAACAATCTAAAAAAGACTAGAGGTAAGTACCACTACTTGACAATTTTGGAATTTTTGGAACAATGCTTCTGATTTGCAAGACAGTTGACGTTGACAACCCTAGACTTTAACACATTTGACTCATTTTAACAGTTTGGATATTTTTTTTTTGCATTTTTTAGAAGTTGATCAAAGAAACAAGCACAATAGACACTGTGTTTTGAAGAATGAAGACTGAAACTGTGTATGTTCTACAACTTTTTCAAGTTGCAAGGTTATCATGAGGTCTCAATAATGAACAACCAGATTAATCTAGGTCAATGGCTTTAGAATAAAATGTTATAGGCCCAATGCTTGAATGTCTGTTAGCTCACATAGCAATTGTCACGCTACTAGGACACGAAGGTCAATGATGTAGGTACCCGTGTTTTTGTCATTTTTAGGTATTGTTGTCATGGGACACATATACCGTGGGACACATATGTTGGGAATCTTGGAGGGAAATTTTGCAACCCCTTGCACTATAATAAGGTACCTGTTTGGAGGTAAAACGGGTTGGCCTCTAATTAATCAAGGTTGTAGTAAGGGTCCGTGGTGTCTCTCCAATCAGTTTGTATGTGCGTGACTCACTTAAGAGCCTAGTTGATCACGCTGGCTCCTTAGGGATATTTACCCGATCCAGACTATCACCAACACACCTCGCCCAAGCTTGGCTAGATAAGATGGAACTTTGGTTCGCACCTTGTTTATATACCGATCAGAAGGATTACTGGTTTAAGGTTGTTCTCTGAGGAAGAAGCGAATTCCCCAGATAGGCCTTTCTAAAAAGTATAAAGGTTTGTAATCTAATAATATGTGCAAATGCACCCAAAACTCAAGACACAAGGTAAATTGATTAAGCTCCAAAGTTTGAAATGTGAACTAAGCTACACCACCATACAAGCACCAATGTTCAATTTTAAGCCCAAAAGTAGGTTTTGATTGCTTGTTCAATTTTAATGCACCAATTTGAGAGATTTTTTTCCCTTTGTTCAATTTTAGTCCCCACGTCAATTTTAAGCCCAAATCTGAAATGTGAGATGTGATATGTTTGGCAAGCACTGTTCTTTTTAAACCAAAATAGACAAATGACTTCCTTTTATTTTTATTTGTTTAGATAGGTTAGTATCAAAAGGGATTCTTGCAAAATGAGAGTATATGCAACTTTGAAACAATGAATGATGCTTACCAAAAACTTACCCTTCTCTGTTCTCACGGATTTATCTAGTCTTGCACAAAAAACTAGAAAATGCCAGTTTAGAAATGAATGGACAGAAGATTTGGATCTGATATGCAATATTTCTTGTGATTGTGGTAAAGTACTAGCAAGTGCGGCAAATATCTGGCGATTGCGGCAAAGCACTGTCAACTACGGAGAAGTTCTGTCAATTGCGGCATGGATCAGACAATTGTGGCAAAATAATGATGATTGCGGCATGGATCAAGCAATTGCAGCAAAATAATGACAATTGCAGCATGGATCGGGCAATTGTGGCAAACTACCAGAAGAAATAAGATAGAAAATGATAGAATAATACTGTGAAAGCCTGCAATCAATTGCGGTATTAAACCAGTCGATTGTGGCATAGTTTCATCGATTGGGGTAAAATACCAGCAACTGCGGAATAATACAAATATAAAAAAAAGATAGATTTTTAGATTTGCGACCGTACAGCCGTGGTTGATCAATCTTGTTTATCGTCTGCAAGAGATATTGGGGTTGTTTGTTTCACGTCAGGTTCACCAAAATCTATGCCTCCTTTCATGATTCATGGTTCCCAAGCTTTCCAAAGGCAAGGGTTAGTAGCAAAGGTTTTACAAATGATATAAATCAAGTACACAATAACTACTAAAAATAATAACCTAAAATGTAATCAATAAAATGTACAAGCACAAGAAAGGAAAAAAAATAAATGCAAACCCCATGATGCTTGAAGCTTCTATTATTTCTCTCTACTCCTGAAATTCTATTCTTGGTGCTCAGTATTGGCGGGGCAGCATCTATGACTTGAGAAGTGTCGAGAATTTGCTAATTGAAATGAGTGTGTGATCGCAAGATGGCTTGAATGCTAGAACCAAACTGACAGTAATGGCGCACGAGAGCTTGAAATCCTAGATCCTTCAAATGGTTATGAAGGGTTTATTATATAGGAATTGGTGATGATATGAACGGTCCCAGAGATAGGGAGATGAATGGTTGAGATTAAAAGGAACTAGAGAAGCCATCAGTGAACTCCACCTCTTCATTTGGTAAAGAAGAGATAAAGCTTGGTTGACTGAAAAGCTAATTGTGAGTTACCTTTTTGAACTGAAGAGGTGGGTGAAGTTACCCATGTGGACTAGAGAGATGGGTGGAGTAACCCATGTGAGCTGATTGGAGTTATCTCTTTGAAGATAAATGAATATTTA
>MU224975.1:1841102-1886577 GCA_018584345.1 Thuja plicata | reverse complement strand
AATTTTGTGTGTGTGTGTGTGTGTGTGTGTGTGTGTGTGTGTGTGTGTGTGTGTGTGTGTGTGTGTGTGTGTGTGTGTGTGTGTGTGTGTGTGTGTGTTTGTGTGTGTGTGTCACATTTGTACATTGTATATATCGACTTGGACATAGTTGATGTCACTTTTTTGTAGCTCTATTGATATGTACGCTATTATTCTTTAATTCTTTTATCTATAAAACTTCAAATTTGATCCTTGAAATTGTTGGTTGGATGTTTATGCCTAAGTGTATTCTTGTTTGACATGACTTGCATATATGCATGTGTGTTTCTATAAATTAATGTACTTGTGTGTGTACTTCATGTATATTCATGTATATGATTCATAACCTAAATTAATGTGTATGACCTATGTGAATGACCTAAGTGAATTCATGTCTATGCTTCAAAATGTATGTACTACATGTTTGCTCCAGGACATAAACAATTTTATGATTTAAGTGAATTAATGCTTGATGTGCTACATTGTATTTACGTGTATATTTCATGCTCTATATTTATGCACTCCATGACTTAAGTGAATTTATGTTTGTTTTTATAATTTTTTTGTGACTGAAATACAGAGTATGAGAGTTTAGTTTTTTTTCTTGGACAGTGGATATAGGGATGTTTTATGGAATTTTGAGCCCGTTGAGTAACTTCAATCATATAATGTTCCTTGGGTACACCTATGATGTTATAGGGGTCTTTGGTGTAGGGAACCCAAGAAACATCAGGCATGGATAGGAGTATTCATGGGTTCATCTTCACATATTTGTAATCATGGTTAGATCCTAGAGATCAACCATTCATTTTGATTAGATTGGTCTCATTGTAAATTCAATCCATATAAGGTGTCTTTATAAACCTAAGGTTGATTACACTCATGACCTATGATAGGATAAGTAGGTTTGATGTTTTTGGCCTAATAAACATCCTACTATATGATCTAAGGATCTTCTAAGTCCTTTTAATAGGTCTAGGGGTCCTAATAGCAACATTTTGCAACATTGTCAAAAGTTTCACAAATGTTGTCGAGCAACTTTTAAAAGTTGCTATGAAAGTTTTTCATTATTTTTGCTTCAAACCATTTTTCATAGGATCAAACCATCAGCTCCATTAGTTCCATTTGGTTGGGTAAACTCTATAGGAGACCTTTTTTTTTCTTGTGAAGCATCAAGAACATTCTGGCGTAAGTCAGGCCCCAATGTTCCAAAGGTGCACTAAGCCAAATTGGGCAGAAATTGTTGGAGACCCATACCTAGGACCTCATGAGAGATATCATAGATCTTTGAAGTGCACAAGGACCATCTTAGGAATTCCTACAAGCACATAGCTCATTTATGGGAGATTCCACTCAGATTCTATTTGGTGACCCGATCTTCGTTGGTGCAAAAAGTTGCATTGTTGCTTAGTTGAAAGTTTCTCAATGGTGCATCTTTCAAACCATTTATCATGGGACCAAACTATAAACTCCATAAGCTATATTTTTCCGAGTAAATGTCAGGGGGGACATTTTCTTCTTATGAAACATCAAGAATGTTCTAGCGCAAGTTGGACTGAAGTGTTCCCAAGGTGCACTAAACCAAATTGGGTAGCGATTTTTGGAGATCCATTTCTCGGACCTCGTGAGAGGTATCAGATATTTTTGAATTGCAAAAATAATTTCTTGGGAAGGCCTACAAGCACGTAGCTTAGTTCTAGGATAATCCACTTGGATTCCATTTGGCGACTGATCTCAGTTGGTGAAAAAAGTTGCATTGTTGCTCACTTGAAAGTTTCTCAATGCTGCATCTTTCAAACCATTCATCGTGGGACCAAACCGTCAGATCCATCAGCTCTAGTTGGATGGGTAAACACTAGGGGAGACCTTTCTTTTCTTGTTAAGCATCAAGAACATTCTTACGCAAGTCAGACCAAAGTGTTCCCAAGGTGCACTAAGCCAAATTGGGCAGTAATTTTTGGAGAGCCATATCTCAGACCTTGCGAGATATATCAGAGATCTATGAAGTGAAAAAGGACCATCTTGGGAAGGCCTAAAGCATGTAGATAATTTATGGGAGATTCCACTCGAATTCCATTTGGAGACTCGATCATGGTTGGTGCAAAAATTTGCATTGTTTCTTAGTTGAGAGTTTCTCAATGGTGCATCTTTTAAACTATTCATCATGGGACCAAACCATCATCTCCATCAGCTCTAGTTCACCAGTTAAATGCTAGGGGAGAATTTTTTTTTTGCAAAGCATCACGAATGTTCCAGTGCACGTAGGACCAAAGTGTATCCAAGGTGCACTAAGCCTAATTGGGTAGCAATTTTTGGAGAGCCATATCTCAGACCTCGTGAGAGATATCAGAGATCTGTGAAGTGAAAAAGGACCACCTTGGGAAGGCCTATAGGAACATAGCTCAGTTCTAGGAGATTCCACTTAGATTCCATTTGGAAACCCGATCTCGGTTGGTGCAAAAAGTTACATTGTTTCTCAATTGAAAGTTGCTCAATGATGCATCTTTCAAACTATTTGTCATGGGACAAAAATGTTAGCTCCATCAGCTCCATTTGGATAGGTAAACACTAGGGGAGACCTTTTTTTTCTTGTTAAGCATCAAGAACATTCCAACGCAAGTCGGGCCAATGTGTACCCAAGGTGCACTAAGCCAAATTGGGCCGCAATTTTTGGAGAGCCATATCTCAGACCCCGTGGGAGATATTAGAGATCTATGAAGTGTACAAGGACCATCTTGGGAAGGATTACAAGAAAATGTCTCAATTCTGGGATATTTCACTAGGATTCCATTTGGAGACCCGATCTTGATTAGTGCAAAAAGTTGCATTGTTGCTCAGTTGAAAGTTGCTCAATGGTGCATCTTTCAAAATGTTCATCATGGGACCAAACTGTCAGCTCCATCAGCTCCATTTGGCTAGGAGAATGCTAGGGGAGACCTTTTTTCTCTTTTGAAGCACCAAGAATGTTCTGGCACAAGTCAGAACAAAGTGTTCCCAAGGTACAACTAAGCCAAATTGGGCAGAAATAGAAGTAAAACAATTCAAACATCCACTAAAAATAACATATAGCACCATAATTTTAATTGTAGATTACACCTATTACTTTTGTTTGAAAAAATATTTTCAAGGTAGTTGCTTTGGAAAAGACTAGGTCTATTACAGATGACAACAAATAAAAAAGATATAAGATAGAAAAGAACATACATACAATGCTTGAAAAAGATGTAGTATGAAAATAATACATACATACAATGCATAGAAAATATATAATATGAAAATTAAAATACATACATAAATACAATGCATGACAAAGATACATAAATAAATACATACATAAGTACATAATATGAAAATGAATATACATACATAAATACTACACATGAACCATTATTATAATTTAGAGAATACTTTAGAGAAACATGAGATATCCACTGCATGAGCCATTTTTATAATTGTAATGAATCGTAATTCACTCATGTCCTCTTAGTCAAATGGTACATAGTAAACTATACAAAATGTGGCCCCTTGGTATATACAAATCAACCCACGACCACTTTTATATACAAATTGATCTTCTTTCAATATACAAAATGCGGTCTTCAAATATGCATGTAGACCACTTCATAGTCATTTATATTTACAAAAAAAAGTGAAGTTAGATTGTCTCCCAAAAATTATATACAAAATTGTCAAAATAATTCAACCATTTTATAGAATGATTCTTCATGATGGCCCAAAATTAATTGATCGAACCTTCTAGATCATCTCTAACCCTTATTGTGTCATGTATTGCCTCGTGTTCAAATTCATGAAGTTTCCATAAATTCTTCTTACAAGGTCTACCAGTATACTTTATCAATTCAATATTTGTTGCAACAAGAAGGTTCGAGTAATGCAAAATATGTTTATGTGTCTTGAATAGTCCTCAAAAAACTACTTCTTGGATTTTTGGATAGGGTACCTGCATTTCATAGAAGGATAAATTAATACAAGATTCAACATATAAAGTTTAATAGAATGATGGTAAGAGGTCTCAAAGTTGTCAAAGAAGAACACATTATATTTTGATAGCGTACCTTCTAAGCCATGTCCCTGTCACAACCATGGATCCTATTAGGTAGTCAATACCCTGTCCATCAATTTCTATAGTTATCAATTTATTTTTTCCCTCAATACAAAAACACAAAATGTAATCAATCCCTTCCTCATTGTTCTCATCTGCAACAACTGCATATACATGACCTGCAATTTATAGAGGGATAAGTTAACACCCTAAACACTTAACCACATAATCAAATGAGTTCAAGTAGGTTCAACAGAGTTCATCTCAAAATGAAGAATAAATTGATAAATTACCTGGTTCAACTAGGTCAGATATGTGATAAAAATCCATTGATTCTTCAAACTGGCTCAATTGTAGTGCTCTAGGAATTTGATATGTATCAAGAAGTTGTAAAGGTGTATAAGACCATTCTTCAACCCACTCTTTTGATTCACATTCCTCCCACTAAAAATTCATACAAGACAAGGAAAAACATAACTTTAATCTAGTATAAATACCCAGTGATGCTGCATTTGAACTTCTAAATGAGTGCATGTCACTTGATCCTATAAGTGTACAACAATAGATAGATAGTTTTCAATGTTAGACTGGCCTATCAACCAAAAATATATATTAACCATAGAATTATCTTCATTAGCTATTCCCATCATAGAGTTTCATCATCGCACAATTGTTTCTGCATTTATTAACTCTGCACCACCTTCATACTTCAATTCATCTCTGACAAGAGCTATTTTTGCACATGTACCCAAACCATCATGCTCACCTTTTCCATGCCCCGCCTCGGTGAAATTCCAAAAATGTTGAACACCACTTGTCACATGCATCATACTTAACCAATAGAACATCCCTGCATTCTTGAATTATAAAGTGCAATTGTCTGACCATATTATGTGTTGGCTATACTCAATACCTGTTTCCCTTAAATTCTCAAAGAAAAATTTGAAGCAACCTTGCACAAACTCTGATGAATGTGTGTGATCATCACTGATGTATAAGTGATACTCTCTTAAAACCTTTCTATTTGCATTTGTACTATCATGTACATGCAAGAGTGCTATATGTACAAAGATCGTCACTTTTATAGAATGGTAATACAATGCTTGCACTTCATTCTAAGGTTTAAGTGTATAATTCTCAAAAAATCAACAATGGAGACAATAGTACCAAGGGGAAAAGTGTCCTTACATATCTTGAATTTCTCATCCAACCACTTAGCTCTATGTGAATGATGTATGTACTCACAAACTAGTTTCTCTTGAAATATCTTCATAAAATCAGCTATGCATATATCATTTTTCACTAACTCACACTTCTTAAGTTATTTTCCATCTCTTAGACCATAAGTTATTGTCTTGTATTTTCCAAAAAAAATAGTGTATTTCCAATCTCATTTGTTCTCTCTAGATGGTGACATATCCGTAACTTTCTCATACCACCCCATGCATTACAAGATCTATTCAAACACATCATCTTATAATAAATGTAACCATCATTTTGATTGTATAATACACTTGAAATAAAATCTCTTGATGACGTAGGAGGTGCTTGAAGACCACATTCCTACAAAATAGTGCTAGTGTGAAAAATTACAACAAACATGATGATATATATATCATAATGCATGGAAAATTCAATATGTATCCTGAAACAACATGTGGTGTGTGCATGATTAATCTTGACATAAAAGGTTTTTCCATTTCAAAAAATATTTGACTAATTTTAATTTGAGGAAATCTTTGGAGCAATCATTCTTAAAATTGTGTTTGTGTCATATCCAAAAAGTGTTTTGGATGTGGCATATGATTTGTAGATCTGATTCTCCTCCTAACAATGTGTCTTTGGTTGAGTGAAACCCTTGTGTTGTCATGCAGAAAATTTTCAATTAATGTTCTTAATGCATCAACAAAAACCTTGTCCTTGCGTGGGAGTCTATCCGAGAATGACCAAAGAGAATTAGTGTTTAGATCCTTGATTTTGTCTCACCTGTGTAAGTCTCTCTGTAATGTTGATCTACCTATCCTTAATGACTTGCTTGTTTTGCTTACTATATGAAATTTTCTCATTTCCTTTCCTATTATAGTTGATGTCAGGACACGTCGAGTAAAATTAGCATCTTTACTGCATGATTTTGAACCAATGGATTGGTATGCATCAAATAGATTTCTCACAATGGTTCTCTCAGTACTATTTTCATATGTTCTCAACCTCATAATTCTCATTGTCTCTCTAAATTTCAGATTCTTAATCATTTCAACAACCACTTGACATCTTCCACTTTGATTTAATTTTTCAAAATAGTTATTCCAAATCTTTTAAAAATTCTTCTCCAATTTCTTTTTGACATTTTATCATGCATTGGCCTCAAAATATTTTCATCAATGTCAATTACAAACTTTGGCTTTCTACGAATTATTCTAGGAGGTCTTAACACAGTTGCATGCTCTACATTTTCATTAGATGAATTAGGTGCATTTATCCCCATCATTTCAATTGGTGGATGTTGAACATTTTTATTTTCATTATGTGCATTTTGTTCATTAATGACATTGAATTGAAATGGAGTATTAGATGAATTAGGTGAATTTATCCCCATCATTTCAATTGGTGTATGTTGAACATTTTTATTTTCATTATGTGCATTTTATTCATTAATCACATCGAATTGGAATGTTGCATTAGATTAATTAGGTTCATCACTTACATTGCATGCATTTGATGATGTACCTTGTCATATTCTCCTCATCCTCTCCCTTTGTCTTTCCTTTTCTATCTGTCATTTTTCAATTGTTCCTCTTTTCTTTCCCATTGTTTGTATTGAATGGACCCTATGAATAATGACATGAACATAGAATAACATGTGAACATCAAATCCAAAAAAATAAGAAAAAATCAACCATTTTCTTGAAATATGAACTTACAATGATAAAATAATATCAAAAACACCAATAAAAAACACAATATCATTGTAAAAAAAAAACATGCAAAAAAGTGTAGACCTAATTGTTACTCACGTAAAATGACATAAAATCAGTAGTGGGACCTTGAGACAACTTTCAATGAATATTTTTAGACCATTGAAGAAAGAAACATTCCTAATTCAACAAAACCCGATAGGGTTATGAGAGCATAAAGGGTCAATGTTCCTAATTCCTCAAAACCCAATCAG
This sequence comes from Thuja plicata, assembly GCA_018584345.1. NCBI lineage: Eukaryota > Viridiplantae > Streptophyta > Pinopsida > Cupressales > Cupressaceae > Thuja > Thuja plicata. The sequence continues at coordinate 1,879,327 of MU224975.1, read as the reverse complement.
GTTATGAAAAACCAAGAACAAAGGAGAGGGAGAGAGAGAGAGAGAGAGAGAGAGAGAGAGAGAGAGAGAGAGAGAGAGAGAGAGAGAGAGAGCATTAATCACCGTAGGACACTCTTTAGACACATTACAACCCCTCAGGACACATTAGGACCCATTAGGATCTCTTAGGACATATTAGAAAATTTGAGGACTTGAGTTTTCTTAGTTTGTTTTCAAATATAATAAGGGATGTGTCTAACCATCCTACTAGTTTTTAACGATCCATTTTTTATGGATAGGCATCTTATTGGTACATCTATAAACCATAAGTCCTTAGTTGATTGGACTATCTCTAGTGTTTTTATGCAATTTTTCTTGTTTTAGGTTACACAATTTTTTTAGGGTCATGTTTGATGATTTTATGTCTATGGTAGATGTTTGGATTCATTTCCCACTTGGCGGGATGCTTACTTGATAGTGTTGTTAGTTTTGCCTAAAAGTTGTGATTTTTGAAAATGTTGTCAATGCAACTTTTCAAAATGGTGCTCACTTTGTTGCAAATCATTTCCAAACATTTAAAAACACATTAAGATCAGTTGGATCAGTTGTGGAAAGGATTTTTATGTTGTTTTGAAGCTTTTCCAATTGGGAGATTGATAGAGGATACATTTTGTAGCAAGTTTTAATGAAACCCACTATTTTGTGAGCAATTTCTAAGTTGTACTATTGTGTACGGGTTCCATTTTTTGATCAAGTGATACCAAAACATTTTTTGATGAAATATATTTCTGTTTCACTTGGTTTGGTTTTATTTGGTTAATATTTTCATGAGTTACAAGGAAAACTATGACTGCAGGTATGAAAACCACAAGAATTGGGGTCTGGTACGAAGAGGTGGCATTAACTTACTATTTCACCATTGGTAATCTATTTCATTGTGTGGAATGTAAGTTAAGACAATGTATGATAAGATTCCAAAGGCTCAGTGTTGGGGGAGTTGATCTGCAGCTTAAAACTTGATGCCCTAGGCTAAATATCCAGTATGTATTTAGCCAATGAGAAGAAGAAATGCATGCACCAGCAGGCCAAGGATGTATTAGGTCCAAGATTTTTATTTATTCGACATATTTTAAGACCATATTAACCTTTCAAATGAATGCATCAACCTTATGCACCCATCCTTATGCCATTCCATTGAATCCTTGCCTAATCTGATCAATTAGAGCAGGGAGTTTGTGACAGTTTGGGGGTGTTGGAGTAGGAGTCAGTGTTTGTCATTTTGAAGTCTATAAGTATGATGTTACAAAATTTTAAAACCATTTCAAATAGTCTTGGTCCCATATGCCTTTTTTAGGCTAGAGGAAAGATCACTATTGTGGCTTGGTAGAGAAGGAGTAGAAACTCTAAGATTTTGTGTTTGCAAAATTTATAAAGTCTAATTGTTTTAGAGTCTAAAAAAGTTACATTGGAAGATCTTAGGAACTATATTGATCAATCTTGGTTCCATTTCCATTGGAGGAAAGGAACACTGTTGCAGACTTGAAGAGGAATAAGGTAACTTCTAAGAGTTTAATGGTTGCAAGATTTTACAGTCTAGTTGATTGAGGAAAGTGAGTCGTTAGGGTTGTATAGGAAGATTATAACCCTTAGTGGAAGTCTATGATTGTTGTAAGATAGTATTTCATTGTTGGGACTTGATAAAGGAATAGTGCCTCTAGGAACACTGTAAACTTAGAGGATTGGAAGTAAGACAAGTTGGAAGGAATTACCTTATGTAGGAGGGAGTCAAAGGCATATTAGACAATCCTATTTCAAAGGATTAGTGAAATTGGGAACGTCATCCAATTGTTGAAGAGGGTAGGCCAATCTACACTTCCTGTTGTGTGCACTCAACACAAAGTGGTATAAAAGAAGTAAGAATCTATTTGGGAAGAAAAGAGATAGACACCATATATGAAGGAGATGATGGAGATAAGAAGATCCCTCTGAGGATTACCAATGTGGAGTTGGAAAATATTGTGAAAGACTAGATGGATGAAAGCAAGGAAATCAAAGAGGAAAATAGAACCATGAAGAGGGAACTAGAAAAATTGAAAGGGAAAGTAAGAAGAGGAAAGAATGAAGAGTTAGAGGGAGAAGAAGAAGAGGATGAGAGACATCCTTAACAAGACCTAGTACCTGAAGATCAGAGGGAAATAATTTCAGCCCTAGAAAGAGTGGGAAAGAAAGACAATGGGGAACTACCTATGTTTCATGGAAAACTAGATGTTGATGAGTGCATGGATTGGGTAGAGGCTCTTGAGAGTTGTTTTGAGTGTGAAGACACACTTGCCAATCAGAAAGTGAAGATATCCAAATAAATATTGAAAGGACCATCTTTGAGCTTGTGGAACTTTCTGCAAAATGAGAGAGTTGAAGAAGACAAGAAACCCATCATCACATGTAAGAGGATGGTGACAGAAATCAAGAAGCAATTTGTTCCTAAGGACTATGAGCTAATGGTTCATAAGAAACTACAAAATCTCAAGCAAAAAGAACTAGATGTAAATAACTATACCCAAGAATTTCATAATTTAACTCTCAAGGAAAAGATATATGAAAGTGAGAATAAAAAACTTGCAAGGTACATTAATGGTCTTAAGTATAGTATTCAAGATGAACTCACATTGATTACCATGGAGTCTGTCCATAAATGTTTTCAGATTTCCCTCAAGATTTAAGAGAAGAAAAGGAGAAAAGGTGAAAAAAATAACAAATGAAGAGGAAATACTTTTATAGGAAGGGGAAGATTCAATCCAAGAGGATCCTTTCCTAGAAATCAAGGAGAAAACAACAGTCAGAATTCTGAGAATGAAAACAACTGTAGAGGTAATTTTAGAGGAAGAAGGTCAAATAGCAGAGGTAGATTTAGGGGAAGGAGATCCATTTTCTTCACCAAAATATGCTTTTCATGCAATCAAGATGGTCATCTTTCCTCTAGGTGTCTAGAGAAGGTAGGGACAAATAGTCAAGGAGATAGAAGAGTATATTTAACTCATGATGAAGACTATCAAAGTACCACTTCCTACCACACTACTACTTCTTCCAAGAATCCTAGACCAAAGAGTGGAGAGCGTCTGATGTTCAATAGGTCACTCTTGATGCCACTTAGCAAGGGGCCTCCTCTAATAAATTCCATCTTCAAGACCACATGCAAAATTAAGAACAAGGTATGCAAGGTAATTGTAGATTCTAGTTCCACTAAGAATTAGGATTTAATTGAAATGGTAGATATGCTTGGTTTGAAAAGGACACCACACCCCACACCTTATAAGGTCTCTTGGTTAAGTTAAAAAAAATCAAGCTATAATTAATGAGCAATGTTGGGTTGATTTTCAAGTAGGGAAGTACAAAGATAAAGTAGTGTGTGATATTGTTGAAATGGATGCTTTCCATCTCCTTCTAGGGAGACCATGGAAATATGATAAAATGCCCAACATAATGGTCCAATGTATTCACCTTAACCAAGGATGGGGAAACTTACACAATGACAACTTTGATAAAAGACCCTAAGGATAAGGTATTGACTAATAGTGTCATGATGGTGGGAGAGAAAGAATTCCTAAAAGGTCTTAAGGAGGATAAAGTACCATTTTTTTTTATTGTAGTTAAGACTAAGGAGAGTGTTCCAAGAAAGGAGAGACCATGCCATGAGGCCCTAAGAAGTGTTGGTCCAAAGGAGGTTGCTGATTTGTTAGATAAGTATAAAGGCATCATAGAAGATAGTGGAAATGATTCCTTGCCACTCAAGAGGGAAATCAGTCATTGCATTGACTTAATACTAGGGGCTATATTACCTAACAAGGATACTTATAAAATTACACCAGAACAAAATGTAGAGGTTGCTATAAAAATACAAGGACTCTTAGAGAAGGGATTTATAAGAAAGAGTATTAGCCCTTGTTCTTTACTAGAAGTACTTGAACCTAAAAAGGAGGTTACTTGGAGGTTGTGTACTAACTCTAGGGCTATCAACAGGATCACCATTAGATATAGGTTCCCAATGCCAAGAATGGAGGACCTTATGGATTGTTTAGGTGGGGCTACACTCTATTCCAAAATTGATCTCAAAAGTGGGTATCACCAGATAATGATTAGAGAGGAGGATGAATGGAAGTCAATATTCTTGAATAATGAAGGGTTATTTGAGTGGGTAGTCATGCCATTTAGCTTATCTAATACCCCAAGCACTTTTATGTGTTTGATGAATGAATTTTTACAACCTTTTCTTCATAAATTTGTTGTTGTTTATTTGGATGACATCTTCATTTTTAGTAATATTAGGGCAGAGAATCTACATCATATTGATTTGGTCCTTAGAAGGCTTCATGAAGAAGGTTTGAAGATTAACATTGACAAGTGTTCCTTCTTGCAGGAAGAGTTACTGTTTTTAGGATTTGTCATATCCAAGGGCAGTATGAAAATGGATCCAACAAAGGTTGAGGCTATCCTAAATTGGCCACCACCTACTTTAGCATTAGAGGTTAAAATTTTCCATGGTTTATGCATTTTTTATAGAAAGTTTATTAGAGATTTTAGTGGTGTTTGTGCCCCTATGATTAATATAATCAAAGGGGGAAGAAAGTGTGTCTTTGTGTGGACCAAATAAGCTAATGATTCTTTTGAACTCCTAAAGAATAAGATTAAAAACGACTAGTCCTAGTACTCCTTTATTTTCATAAGGGTCTTGTGGTGGAATGTGATGCAAGTAATAAGGCTATAGGGGGTGTACTTAGTCAAGATGGGAGACCAGTTGCTTTCTTCAGTGAAAAATTGAATGAAGCCAAACAAAAGTACTCAACTTATGACCTTGAATTGTATGCTATGGTCCAATATTTGAGAAAATAGCGTCATTATTTATTGTATCAAGAATTCATTGTGTATACTGATAATCAGGCTCTTAGCTTTCTCAATAGGTAAGAGACACTATACAATAGGCATGTTATATGGATGGAGTTTTTAAAATCATATACTTTCACTATCAAGCACAAAAAGGGTGTAACTAATAAGTTTGTTGATGCTTTAAGTAGGAGAATATTAACCATTCAGAATATACAATTGGAAAGTGCAGGGATCTCAGCCATGAAGGACTTGTATGCAGATGATGATGACATCAAGGATATTTACAAGGTTTGTGTGGACATGTATAAAAGGTATCACACTAAATTTTTCTGATTTTTTGATTCTAGATGGGTTTTTATTTAAAGGGGGGTTACTTTGTGTTCCTAAAAGTTATATGAGGGAGAATATTGTCAAGGAGAAGAATTGTGGTAGTCTTGTAGGACATTTTGGGGTGGATAAGATATTGGAGTTGGTTAGAAGATTCTACTTTTGGCCAAGGTTGTAGACTAATGTTAGGATGTTTGTTGAAACATGTTTGGTGTGTTAGAGATCTAAGGGTCATACTTCAAATGCAGGACTCTATAATCCACTTCCTATTCCACCCAAGCCTTGGGATTCCATTAGCATGGACTTTGTACTTGGGTTTCCTAAGACAAAGGTTGGTTATAATAGTGTTTTTCTTGTTGTAGATAGATTCTCCAAATGGATCACTTCAATCCATGTAGGACTACACATGATGCCTCTCATGTTGGAAGGTTGTTTCTCAAGGAAGTTGTAAGGTTGAATTGTTTTCCATTGTCCATAATCTTTGATAGAGATCATAAGTTTCTTGGTCACTTATGGAGGACCCAATGGAAGAAGTTAGGGACTAATGTTTTTTTATCCTTAGCCTATCATCCCCAGTCTGATGGATAGACTGAGGTGATTAATAGATCCCTTGGTAACTTTTTAAGATGTCTAACCCAAGAACATAGCACGAGTTGGGACTCCACCCTTACACAAATTGAATTCTCCTACAATGATTAAGTTAATAGGAGTACAAGGAAGACTCATTTCCAAATTGTTTATGGTGTGTACCCAAGAGGTATCTTGGAAGTTAGGGATGTTAGTGACATGGAAAAACCTAGTGCACTTGCTGAAGATTGTGTGGCAGTCATGAAAGACATTAATGAGCAAGTTCAGACTAAACTTAAACATTCTTCCCTTAAGTATAATGAACATGCTGATAAAAGGAGAAGGGAGTTACACTTCAAGGTTGGTGACTTCTTAATGGTCCATTTGATGAGGGAGAGGATGCCTAAAGAGAAATATAATAAATCAATGGTGAAGAAGATTGGTCCCTTCAAGATCCTTAAGAAATGTGGATCCAATTCTTATCATATTGACTTGCCTTTTAATATCCATTTATCACCTATTTTTAATATTGTTGACCTCTATGCTTATAAAGGTATTGTAGATGATATGTTTTTTTTAGGTGACTCTAGCTCTCAACATGAGGAGTTGTTGAAAGTTCTACTAAAGTCTGACCCCTTGGAGATTGATTGTATTTTAGATACAATGATTTCTAAACAAACTCAGAGGAAGTTATATTATGAATAAATTATTCAGTGGAAAGGTAAACCTCTGGAGGATGCCGCTTGGATTTCAAAAGAGGATATTTAGCAGGCCAATTACATATTTTCTTCTCTGCAACTCAAAGGGACTTGAGTTTTCTTTCATGGGTAGCATGGTGCATGGCACCTACGACTTGAGATTAGGAATTGAGTTTTCTTAGTTTGTTTTCAAATATAATAAGGGATTTTTCCAACCATCCTACTATTTTTTAATGTCCCATCTTGTGTGGACAGGGATCTTATTGGTACATCTATAAACCATAAGTCCTTAGTTCACTTGATTGTCTCTAGTATTTTTATGTAATATTGTGTTTTATGTTGCAGAAGTATTTTAGGGTCATGTTTGAACATTTTATGTTTGTGGTAGATTTTTGGAGTTATTTCCCACTTGGTGCAATACTTACTTGATAGTGTTGTTAGGTTTGCCTAAAAGTTGTCATTTTTGAAAATGTTGTCAATGCAACTTTTCAAAATGCTGCTCACTTTGTTGCAAATCATTTCCAAAGAGTTATAACCACATTGGGATCAGTTGGATCAGTTGTGGAAAGGTTTTTAATGTTGTTTTGAAGCCTCTCCAATTAGGATATTGACATAGGATACATTTTGTAGCAACTTTTAATGAAAAAACCACTATTTTCCTAGCAATTTTTGAGTTGTATGGTTTTGTATAGGTTCTATTTTCTGATCAAGTAGTCCCAAAACATTTTTTGATGAACTATCTTTCTGTTTCACTTGGTTTGGTTTGATTTGGTTAATATTTGCAGGAGTTAGAAAGAAAATTGTGACTGCATGTCTGAAAACCACAATAATTGGGGTCTGGTACGAAGATGTGGCCTTAACTTACTATTTCACCATTTGGAATTGATGCCATTTGGTGGAACATAAGTTAATACAATGTACTATAATATTCCAAAGGCTCAGAGTTGGAGGAGTTTATCTGCGGCTTAAAATGTGATGCCCTAGGCTAAATATCCAGTATGTATTTAGCTAGTGCGAAGAATAAATGCATGCAACAATAGGCCAAGGATGAATTGGGTCCAAGTTCTTAATTGATTCAACATATTTGAAGACCATAGTAACCTTCCAAATAAATGAATTCACCTTATGCACCCCTCCTTATTCCATTCCATTGAATCATTGCCTAATATGATCATTTAGACCAGGGAGTTTGTGATAGTTTGGGATGCTGGAGTATGAGTCAATGTTTTTCATTATGAAGTATGTCAGTGTGATGTTAGAGGATTCTAAAACCATATCATATAGTCTTGTGTGCTGAAAATTTGGCACACTTCTATGAGTCATTGTATTCAATATTGCTCAAGAATGAGGTCTCAAATGGTGACTCATAGCTCCATATTCATGGAGTGCAAGGGTTTATGATGAAGGCCCTCAATTTAGACCTAGTTATACCTATGCAAGTACACCATGAAATGAGAGATTGAAAGAGGAAGAGAAAAAATTCTAGTCTCCATGATCATCGAATATGCATTGCAAATTAAAACTTTTCTATATGATAACAATGCATGAAAGAAAACTAATCTATATGATAGCAATGCATGAAAGGAAATATGAAAACTAATCCATGAAAGAAATATGCAAGATTAATCTATTGAAAGGAAATATGCATCTAAATTAACATGAATCTACTCTAAATGGATTTCCATGGATGCATGAGAGAAGAAGACAAGAAGAAGAAGTTGCTCTCCAAACCTGCAGCATAACAATACCATGAAAACTTTATCCCCAAAATGAGAAACAGAGGGATCCTTATAAAGGAAAGTGTGGAGAGAAAAGAATCCTCAAGAGCAATGTGAGATAAATCCCTAAAAAGGCAAGTAAGTGGGAAAATCCCACCACTTAGGAATATGTGTGAAGAAAAAGGAGTTTTTTTTAAATTCTATTTATTTAATTTATTTCTTTTTTTCATCACAGAGAGGGATTTAAGTGGGGATTTTATTTATTTAATTAAAAGAATTATTTTATTTTAATTAAATAAGATTATTTTACTTAATAAAAAGGGATGTTTTCTTTTAATTAAATAATATTATTGATGAAATGACCAAACCTTAGGAAATATTGAAATAATTGAATTAATTATGATTTGATCAAGGAAAATGAGTTGAATTAAAATATTGCAAAGCATTGATTCAAGAATTTGATAAATTGATTCTGTCATTTGATAAATTGAAGAATGGGGGCCCGTAGTCTAGGTGACCATTTTAAGGTGGATACATTTGCCCCTCTTTGACTAATGTGTGGTCTTTATGGGAAAACATGTGGTCAAAGAATGTAGTTGAAGTGAGATTGATTTGGGATCACAAAACAACCTAGACGTGTGATCGACGGACGAGAACACATCAGGACAAAGATAAGATGATTGAAAAAGACAAATCAACACCCCAATAAATAGGTAATTGACATGTCCAAGATAAGAATCTCAAGCAATGTTTTCCCAAGTGGAACAATTGATAGGATTGAGATAGAAAGAGAATTTTTTTTAAGAAAGAGAATGCCCCAAAATCAATCAAATGTTTAAGATAGAAGGTTTTGATTGAGATCATGAAAGAATATAAGGGAATGAAGATCAAAACATGACCATGGTTGACTAAAAGTCCAGATGCAAGATGAAGGAAAAACCCTCTCAAACTCAGAATGCAGCCTAAAAATAAAAATTAACATGAAGTCTAACAATGCAAGCTACATGAAAATGCAAAGGTGTACTTGCAATAGAGAAAATGTAACATAGTAATTTGTGTTCATCATTCATTAGAGAATGTTAAGGAACTTATTTTCATAATTGGGAAATTATTAACGGACATCAGAACATTACACAATCATCACTAGTCACAAGCGCAATTATGAAGATATGAATGTGATTGATATCAGATTGGAATGTGGAAAGATTCTAACATAAGCATAAAAGACATAAAGGTCAAGATGACTTCTATGTTAGCTTGCCCAATTTAATGTATCAAAACCATGCTTGCATCAAGGCATAGATGTTGGGATGACCATAAGAATGATTGTGCCAAAACAGTCAAGGATGATACCTCAAATCTCCTAAGTGTTTCAAGAGAACTAAAAGAGACACTCTGGAGATTCAAGACCACACCCACAAGCAGAAAGCAAGTAAAAACATGCCCCATGCCCCAATTCCTCTAGCTATGCATCTCGGAGAGACTTATTAGACAAGGACGCTCAACGAAAATCAATAACAGTCAGAATACAAAGAAAAGATCATGACATAACTCAAGCATTTAGCATTGTGTTTAAAAATTTAAGTGTGTTAACTGATACTGAGTTTAGAGGAGAAGGATCGGATGCTTGCAAGAAGGTAAGACCAAACTGATAAGTTTTGAAAAATAATCGATGTCTAGGTTTTGTAATGAGAAATACAGTTGGGGTGGTGTTGAAAAACATCATTTGGGAGATTTCCTAAAGACTAACGCATCCAAGAGACCAAAGCTAACACATGTATGTCTCCTAGACAAAGACAACAACCAATTCCAAACCAAGACAACAAGGACAAGCCACGATGGACAAAGGCTAAGTGTCGAGGACACGAGCTAAGAAACATGGGTAGAATGGCCTCAAGTAGCACCCATTTTTAGGTTTTCACCACTTGGATTTTATTACAATTTTTTTCTACCAAGGCGCCTATTTCAAGGTTTTCACCAATACACTTTTTCTATTTTTTTGAATTTTTGAATTTTTGAATTTTTTTTTTGTATTTTTGGAACATATAATTTGTTTGGAGATACATCAAAGTGCCTATTGCTAGGTTGTCACTAAGATGATCATTTTTTCAGGACATTTTCTGATTTTTAGAATATTTGACAATATATCATTTTTTGGGGATTTTTTTAGGATCAATAATTATTTACAAAAGGTGCCCCTAGACAGAATGGGCATCATGGATAGAACTTCTTTAGGTGTAAGACATTGATAGGATCAGGGAGTTTCTCTCCCTCTATTGTAGACAGTAAATAAGCACCTGGATGAAAAGCTACTATGATAATGTAAGGTCCAAGCCAATTAGGTTCAAAATTTCCCTTTTGATCTCTATGCTGTTGACTCTTAGAATTTTCATGAAAGACAAGATCTCCCACTTGGAATTCTCTAGGGAGAACCTTTTTGTTGAAGGCTTTGGACATGTTATTTTGATAAACCCTCATATGGCCAAATGATCCTTGACATTTTTCATCTAGAAGTTCTAACTCTTAAAGTCTCATGGCGCGGTAGTCTTCATCTGTAACTAGACCTTTGAGGAAAACTCTAAGTGAAGGAATCTCAACCTCCAAAGGTAACACTGCTTCAGCGCCATGTGCAAGGGAAAAAGTAGTAGCCCCATTACAAGTATGAATACTCAGTCTATAGGCCCACAAAGCCAGATTTATCTTTAAGTGTCAATGTCTACCATTCTTACAGACTGTTTTATGTAAGATTTTAAGAATGGTTTTGTTTGATGCCTCTGCTTGACCATTTCCTTGCGGGAAGTAAATGGATGAACATTGTTGTTTAATCTTGAATTTCTTGTAGAGTTGTTTAAGGTCCTTATTTTTGAACTGGCCTCCATTGTTAGTGATAATCTTGGAAGGCACTCCATATCAACACATGATATGGTTCAGAATGAATAGAGAGACTGTCTTGCGTGAGGAAACAGAAAGTGGGACAACTTCTACCCTATTAGTGAACTAATCAGTAGCAGTGATAATAAAATTGTGTCCACTAATGAGTTGGGATGAATATGCCCAACAAGATCAAAGGCCCAGTGCTGAAATGGCCAATGACATATAGAAGGAATGAGCTCCCTTCCTGGAGCATGTATTAGGTTACCATGTTTTTGACACTTTTCACATGAATTTGCAAAAACTACTACATCAATCTACATTGTAGGCCAATATTACCCCACTCTCAGAAACCTTTGGGCCATGGAAATACCATTGGAATGTCCCCCATAGATGCCCTCATGGATGTCAACTAACACTTTGTCAGATTCTTCCTTTTCTAAGCATCTAAGAAGTGTTCTATCTATACCCTTCCTATAGAAATCACCAGAGATAAGGGAATTGCGAGAGGCATTTCAGGTAAGGTTTCTGCATTTAGATCAGTTAAAGTTTTTGGGTATAATTTCATCACGAAGGTATGAGTAAATTTCACCATAATGGGATGACTCATGACCAACGAGGGTAAAAATGAAATGACTTTCTTGGGAGTCATAGATAGGGTGATGTAGCTCTTCTACCAGGAATTCGAATCTAGATTCATGTTGCTCTAACTGAAGGAGTGAAGAAAGTGTAGCCATAGCATCAAATTCTTTGTTTTCTGCTCTAGGAATTTTTTGAAACTTGACAAATGTGAAGTATCATTTCAAGGAATCGCCCATTTTCTTGTAAGGTACCAGCTTCTCATTTTTTGTTTGATATTCATCATTAACTTGGTTTATTATCAACTGTGAATCCCCATAGATGTGTAACTTTGGGATTCTCTATTATATGGCCATCTTAAGTCAATTTTTTAAAGCTTCATATTCAACAATGTTGTTTTTACATGGCAACAATAACTTGTAAGACTTAGGAATCGTGTACCCATGAGGAGAAACAAACAACACACCAACTTCTGAACTGTTTTGCATAAAGGATCCATCAAAGAACATCTTCCATGTTCTTTTAGTCATATACATGAGGTGCTCATATGGGAAGTCAACTTGAATAGGTGTTGTGTTTTGTATTGGGAAATCAGCCAATTGACTTGTTATAGCTTGTCCTTTGATTCTTTACACTCAATGTACTCTATGTCAAATTCTGAAAGTATCATCATCCATTTAGGAAGTCTACCTATGAGGGCAGCCTTACCTAACAAATACTTGAGTGGATCTATTTTTTCTATGAGGTGTATAGTGTGTGCAAGCATGTAATGTTGAAAATTCAGGGAAGCAAACACAATTGCAAGGTAAGATTTCTCAATGTTGGTGTAGTTAACCTCATATGAAACTAGAGTGCGACTAATATAGTATATTGCTCTTTCTTTCCCATTTTCATCAAGTTGAGCTAGTAATGCCCCCAAGGAAGATTCTGTCATTGAAATGTATAGAATAAGTGGTTTCCATGGGATAGAAGGCATTAAAATAGGAGGATTTTCCAAGTATTTCTTTATTGGATCTATGCTCTTTTGACAATCCTCATTCCAAACACATTTGACTCCTTTGTGTAAGTTCTTATTGAAGGGTTGAGCTCTATCTGCCAACTATGAGATGAATCTCATATGGATTGAAGACGTCCTTGAAGACTCCTCATTTGACTAATGTTTCTAGGAGGTGCAATATATATGATTACTTAGACTTTTTCAGGGTCTACCTCTATTCCTCTTGATGAAATGATGAATCCTAGCAGTTTTCCAGAGGTGAATCCAAATGCACACTTTTTAGGATTTAACCTTAGTTGAAATTGTTCCATACGATCTAGAATGACTTCTAAATAATCTAAGTCCATGTCTCTTTTCTTAGATTTAGCCAAGGTATCATCCACATAATCTTCCATGTTTTTATGTATCATGTCATGAAAAATTGTTGTCATAGCTCGTTGATAGGTGGATACTGCATTTTTTAATCCAAAAGGCATAACGTTCCAGCAATAGGTACCCCACACACAAGTGATTGCAATATTTTCTTGATCTTCAGGAGCTATCTTAATATGATTGTATCCAGAAAAACCATCCATCAAGGAATAAATCTCATAACCCGCAGTCATATCCACTATCATGTCTATATTGGGAAGTGGAAAGTCATCCTTTGGGCATGCTCTATTGACATCTCTAAAATTTGTGCAAACTTTAATGGATTTGTCATGTTTGGAAATTTGTACAATGTTTGATATCTATTCAACATAGGCAATAGTCTTATGAATCTTGCACCAAGGAGTTTCTCTAATTCTTCTTTGACTAGAAGGGCTATGTGAGGATGCAACTTTCTCAATATTTGTTTAACCAGTTTGACACCCGAAGCTATGGACAAGTGATGCATGATAAGATTAATGTCCAACCCTAACATATCTGAATAAGTCCCTGCAAAGTTGATCTTCTTTTTCTGTAAGAACTTAGTCTAAGATTCTTTTTCTCATGGTGACAAAGAGTCAGCCAAGTGTATAATCTATGGAGCCTCATCTGTACCCAAATTGACTGCTTGTGTTAGTTCAATAAGCTCTAAAGATCTATCTTTAAAGTAGCTAGGGAGATGATCAAGTACCTCATCCTTGGGCGCCTCAGAGAGATTTTCACCCTTGGATGCATCATTTATTTTTACTTTTTTTGGTTTTGACACTGCCAAATAGTGGTTTTCACCATTAGAACTCTTATTATTTTGATTTTCTTTTCTTTTTATTTTGTGACTAAGGTACTTTATGTTTGGCTCTATCATGTTGGTATCTAGTTCAGTGGTGGAAGAGACTATGGGTTCAATGGCATTTAGGTAATAGGCTATCTCATAATCATTTTGAAATGTTAAGAGCTCAGGTTCTTGATAGCGTTGGGACCAATCAATGAGGTTAGGATGAACAAGTGGCAGGTCAATGATTGGTTCAAGGTTATAAATGTGAATGTTATTATCGCTGGTGACTGAAGAGTCAGAGTCCATCAAGTATCCTTCTAAGCTACCCAAATAGGGATTTGTCCTAACAAGTGAAGAATCATCCACTAAGAAAACAACTAGGTTCAAATCCTCTAATCCTACACGTGACTTGTCAGCTACCTCAGGTTGAGAACTATAAGTGTGGATGACATCAACATCCATGTCAATTGTGGAAGGCTCTGAGAAGGAGTCCCATTCATACTCATATGAACTTGAATCTAGACTATGACTAGAGTGTTTACACCATGAATGTTTGGGACATCGTGATGTGGAAGGTCTAGTGTCATCAAGAGTAACACCTTCTCTTTCCATTAAACGAACGAGATTCTTTTGTTGACATTCTATGAAAGGATCTTCTAAATCTCATTCTTGTTCTAAAGTTGCAACCGATGCATGAGTGACCAGAATATCTGAATCTCCCCAGAGGAGTTTAGTGGAAGGGACCCAATCTTCACACATGTTTTATTGATTTGTCAAACTAGGTAAGTATTTTGGTTCATCTTCACTATCTGACTTATCAAGGATAGGAGTAGTGTGCTTGTTGTGATTTTCAAAGCCTAGGCCAACCGTCATTTTAGATGTGCATCCAAAACAATGATGACCAAGGGGTTCAGCTCTAGCATCCAATCTATGATTAAGAGGGCCATGTCCAGGATAGCCCATCTATTTAACAAAAGTATACCCTCATCCATAATCCATAGGAGAGGGAGAGAATTTCTCATTGTGCATGTATTTCTCTTCTCTATAAATCCATTCTCTAACAAATTTCTCTTCTTTCTCATCTTGAATAGGCACCGATGATTCTACAAACATGCCAAATAAAGTCATATCTGAAGAGGAAGTTCTCTTTTCTTATGAAGGCTTGCAATAAGACTGAGGTGATACTGGTAATTTTGTGAGGGAGTTGAGTTGATTCCCCCCATGCCAAGGTCTAGCGACTTGAGCTTGTCTTTATATTCAGCTAAGGTTGCATCGAAGTCTTCTACTTCTCTATTGAGGGGAACATGAGTTCCTGCTAAAATTGAGTTAACAGATAAAGTGTCATCCCCAATTATACAAATATCTATTCCATTGTAAGGGAACTTAATACACTGATGATAGGTAGATGACACCACTTGCTTATCATGAATCCATGACCTACCAAGCAAGATATTATACACAAGGGGGCCAACATCAACTATTTAAAATAAAATATCTTTTTCAACAGGGCCAATCCTAACAGGAAGGACGACCAACCCCTTGGAACTTCTTTCCGCCTCATCATAGGATTTGATGGTGATCCTTTTTCCTGGTATCTATGACTTTTTCAGAATAACCCAACTCTTTCAAAAGACTAAAGGAACAAATATTAAGCCCACCAACCCCATCTATCAACACCCACCTGACACGGGTTTTGTGGATCATGACCTCAATATGAAGAGAAAGATTGTGTGGGTGGCTCAAAGCTTTATCATCATCTTCCAAAAAAGTAAGGTAATGAGGGCAAGCAATGTGGTTAACCATGTTCTAGAATTGATCAATGTCTAAGTTGTTGGGGACATTTTCTATGCACAAAGCATCCTCAAGGACTTGCTTGTGTCTCAGGGACAACTCTAAGAGCTAAAAGATCAAAATCTAAGCTGGGGTTCTTTACAAATGATCAACAAGATTATAGCTTGACTTAGGATTGACTACTAGTTTGTAGGTGACATTCTTGGATGCCATTTGTTTTGGTTTATTTGATTGACTTGAATTGGGTCCTCTAATGACAACAGGACCTTGACTTCATGTGATAGCATTGAGGGTTTGCGAGGACACTCTAGATTTAGGACCCCTTAGCACCACGAAGGGTTCTTCATCAAAGATAGGAGAAGAGTCCACGTCTAGATCATAACCATAGGTGTCTTTACCCTGCATCATGTTGAAAATTTATTCGACAACTTCAATCATGTTGATAGTATTCTCCGCATCTATGTAAGTGTTATTGATCTCAGCCTTGTCATTCTTAGCTTTAGAGGTTTCCCCCTTCTCATACTTGGGAAACGGTTCTTTGAATGCCTTATGATCGGCATTGGTGTTCAATCCATCTATCTTAAGTTTTCCATTTTCAATGAGATCTTGGATGATATGTTTGAGTTTCCAACAGTGTTCAATGTCATGTCCAATACCATTGTGAAAATTGAAAAAGGCTTTCTCATCCCACCAATGTGGCTTAACATCAAGTATATAATGATTTGCGTGATCTTGAGGATGTGCAAGGTTGTTAGCAATGAGTGTTTTTAATACATCCTCATATGAATCACCAAGTTTTGAAAATTGACGTATTTATTTCTTAGGCCTATCTTGGTATGTTGGCTTGTTCTCTTGTTTATTAGATGTAGTGAGTTTCATGGCTTGAACAACACTAGACAAGTGGAGCATAATTTGATCTTTAGGCTGGGAGGAGTCCACAACTCCATCATTTACCACTTGTTTGTTCCTATTCCAATGTGAGTTATTTCCTTTATCCTTGTTAGGGTTGTTGTTATTTTCACCATTCTTGTTGTTGTTGTGTCCATGTTTGGTCAAAATTCCTTGTTCTTTCAAAACATCCTCAATCCTACATGTGGTTTCAACCATGGTGTCAAAGGAATCAAAACCCATCTTCCTAACTTCATACCACATTTTGGGAACCAAGTTGCCAACAAGGATGCCAATCTTCTCATTTTTAGGGATGGTTCTAGAGTAGAGAGAGAATTGTTGTCTCCACCATCGCAAGAAAGTGACAAAGGATTCCCCTTGATTTTGCTTTAAGTTGCATAAGTCCATCATGTGATAGATCTTAATAGGTTGTATGCAAAGTGTTGAACAAATCTATGGAAAAGCTTTTTGAAAGTCTTAATGAGAGGAGTTATGTTGGTGAACCATTCCATTGCTTGACCCTTAAGACTCCTTGGGAAAAATCTCATCAGGTGTGGGTCATCTTGATGGAACTCAAAACTTGTGGTATAAAATTGGTGCATGTGATCATGTGGATCTCCATTCCCATCATACTTGTCATATTGAGGGATCTCAAAATTTCTAGGGAAGTCTTTCATGTTAACACATTTTTAAAAAGGATTAGTAAAATTGAATCAAGTTAGAATGAATTCTTGGTTGCTAACATCTTTTCCATCAGAATCTTAAGTTGTTTGATCTCCTCCTCTTGAGATGGACCTTTCTTCTTAATTTTCTTGTCCACATCAAAGTTGTAGGGGACTCTAGCTCCCTTGTTGATTAAAATCTCTAGGAACTTGTCTTTTTTTTTCTCTAAATATTTCTCCACATATTTTTGGAAGAGTGGTTCTTGTTGCATTTTCATGAAGTCTTGGGAGCTGAGGTCAAAACTCGAGCTACTAACCCCATATTGTGAACCGCGATGAGCACGTTGTGAAGGTTGTTTTGAGTTCCCAGGAGGTGTTTGTCTCCTATAATGATCATGTCATGAAGCCCTTATTCCTCTAGGGCTAGGAGATAATGATGGATTCCTTGAACATATTCAACTTCGTGGAGTCCATTGGGACTAAAAAAGTAGTAAGGTTTTTTGAAGTACCATGTTAAAATTTCGTATTTTGACCCCCTAAAGTGCTTTTGAGCCTATTTTCCCTGATGAGATTCTAAGGTATACCATGCATGTAAAGTGATAATCACCTTTTCTTGACATTTGAAGACATCTCAGTTCATTAGTTTCAAGTTTTGAGTTATTTCGTGATGTCTTGTTTTGAGCACTTGTCAAAATCTGCATTTATGCCTAAGTGTCAATTTGTTGTAACTGGCCTAGTTTGCCTTTGAATATCTTGCATCCAAAAATGTTTCATGACCCACAACTCTAGGGATGTTTAGCATGCATATCAAAGAACCTATGTTTCTAATCCCAAGTCATTTTGATATGTTTTGACTAGTTTTCAAATCCCTCAAAGTTGGTAGTTTGTTGTTGTCATGCATTGTGTAATTGATCAGAATTCTGAGTAGCCCTATCTGACTGACTGTAACTTTTGACCTTATGACCTAATTGAAAAAATTCATTTTGTACTCCATTATAGAGGTAAAATAATTTTTGAGTCTCCGTCATCAAGTTATGACAAGTCTATTTGGTGAGTTTGTTAAGCCCATTCCATTTGCAGTTTCTATCAGTATGCCAAACTGTCAAATGCAGAATTCTGAATGACCTACTTTGAGGTCTTACAATTTCACACCCGGTTGAGTGGAATGGATAATTGAAAGTTCCCCTATATTATAGGCATGGAAATGTGCTACCCTGATGATTTTCAAGTCATGATGAATCCATTTGTCCAATTTGCCAATCTGATTCTGTTTGCAGTTTCTAACAATTTGATGCAGATCAGTTGCACAGCTTGGTAGGAGACCCTGTTTGCGAGGTTATATCTTGAATATTGTGATTTTTCACATAATTAAAATGGTTTCCCTGAATTATAGACCAAATTTTCTTCAAGTTTGCAAGGTTTTAGATCCTGAGAATTTTGTTTGCACACTTTCCAAGTTTCTTTCCATTTGTAGAAATTGATATTCTTCGTATTTTTTATTTTCTGCATTTTCAAGTTGCTACTTTGAAGGAGCCACCAAATGTGTCTGGATGATTGTCAAAAGCCACCCTTTTGGACCTGTATTCTCCATATAGAATACTCCTAGTATCCAGAAGCTTGGATCTCCAGGAAATATTTTGACATGTTTTCAAAGCCGAAACCAAATGCAGTTCATTGCTCTTGGACAACGTAATTTGCAGACTTGTAAAGGGGCGACTTGGATGATTAAAATATTTTCACCTGTTTGGTTCCATCAAAAATCACTTTGTGGGATGGAAGAATGTCAATCATAGGATGTGTGTGTCCACTGCCATGTCCCGGTCACTGGATCTTGTCAGTTTTTAAAGGCACTCCCAAAGGCGAGTTGCCATTAATGTGATCATTTTGCCGAAGAATAAAAACTGAATGATTTTGATCCTTAAATCAACACTTTATAGTCTGGCTCACTAAAAACTATGTTGTGACTTACAAGAAGGATAAATTTCTCTCCATTTGGAATCCAGAGACAGGATGCAACTTTAGGCTCCCTTGAACTTTACTTTTTACCCACCAATTAATGAATTGATTACTTTCAAGGATTATACTTCAAGTCATTATCTCCTTTCATCTGCTATGCACCATATTTTGAGTCACAAGTTTGAGAAGAAGACAATGATGTGTGATTTCCATGCTAGAAATGATCGGGCAAATGCAGTAGTTACCTTGCTACAAGAAATCTCTGTTACCGAAACATTCAAAGCACATGTAGAGAAATGCAATGATATTCTTTCTACAGTAGAAAAGTATCAAAGTATTTGGTCTCTAAAATTGAAAGAAATAAAACTCAGTGGGAAATCATTTTGATTTCAATTCCAAACTGCCAGGAATAGTAAGGAAGCCAGTGTGAGGGGAAGTTTTCAACTATCAAGTAGTGTGATTGGCAGTTCAAAGTGCCAAGTGCAAATAGCAAGCAATGGAAAGAAACTTTCAAGCAATGAAATCGGCTGGTGTAAAGCCAGCTCCACAAACTTTTACCAACACATGTAATAGACATGTTAGAAACTTTCAAACAATGCAATTGGCATGTATAAAGCCTTTAGTCTATGCTGGAGATGTGGAGGCACACACAAGGTATCTAAACTATTTTAAGAAAAGAGAATGCCCTGCGCTAGAGCACATGGAAACAGCTTCCCTACCCATGGTAAGATAGGTCTATTTGCTGAGATTTTGTAGAATTTCAAGCAATGCAATCCGTAGGAGTAAAGCCAAATTCCACTGTCGGCATCCTCCATGCCTGTGCAGTATACTGGAAGTACATACAAAGCATGTTACTGTTTGACTGGATGTTTCAAAGAGATGTCATCTCATGAAACGCGATGATTGCAGGGTGTGCATAGAATGGATTTTCTGACAAGGCTTTAGAAACTTGCAAGAAAATGTAATCGGCTGGTGTAAAGCCAGCTCCACAACCTTCACCAGCATAGAGCACGCACAGCAGGTGGGAGACATGGTAAAGACCATGCAAAATGCTCACTATTAATCATGATAGTCTACGTAGGAATTGTGGGCTTACAACAACAGATGCAAAGTAAATTTAAAGAGCCCACGTAGGGGCATTTAAACAAGAATTTTTATTCAAACATTGCAAAATCACAACGATATAAAGGAGGTGTCTGTACTAGTCTTAGAGGGGAGTCAACGCATGGAAAGAAAATTGCAAGCAATGCAACTGACAGATGCAAAACAAAACATTACAGTATATTTTCAAAATATATTTTTTGATAAGGCTTTAGAAACTTTCCAGCGAAAGCAATTAGCAGGTGTAAAGTTTCATCCACAACCTTGCCAGCAACCTCCCTGCCTGTTGCCAGCGTCCACCCTGCCAATGCAAAATATGAAACAATAGAAGAGACACGTGAACTATTTGATAGACGCTTCAAAGAGATGTCATCTCATGAAATGCGATGATTGCAGGGTGTGCAAAGAATGGATTTGTTGATTAGGCATTAGAAACTTTCAAGCTAGTGCGATTCGCAGATGTGAAGCCAGATTCAACGACCCTGCCGGCATGCTCCCTGCCAATGCTAAACATCAAAGCACAAACAAGATACGTGAACTGTTTGCAAGATGCCTCAAAGAGATGTTGTCTCACAAAGTGCAGTGATTGCAAGATAGGCGTCGCAGAGCGTTGTAAGGGCGTTAGAAGCAGTCAACAAATGCAATGTGCAAGTGCAAAGCAATTCCACAACCTTGCCAGCGTATGAAAGCTCAGAAAGCTTGAAAATGGGAAGGAACATTTATCCCATATTGTCTGTGCTTGTGTATTTCTGAGCATTTAAATATGAAAACACATGTAAAAGTGTTTGAAGTAAAGAGCACGAGCTCTTGGAGACTGTGCAGCCCGAATTGGAAGACTTACTACATGCAGTGGGCCCCACCCTAATTTTGGTCAAAAATACACATAAAGCTTAAAAAAACTCAACATAACCATTGGTCCATGTGGCACAAATGGCAATTGGTGCCCAGTGGATTAGTCAGTGAATGAGAGGATGCCACATGGCACCCAGTAGGCGCCAAGTGGCACAATTGCAGTGCAGTTCAGAGGCACCAATCAAAAATTGACACGTGGCACCAAGTGGACCTGCGGACCAATTAGAGGGTGACACTTGGAACATTCTAGTGAGATGTGCAAATTTCATATATTTTTTATCTTGAAATTCTTTCAACAAGTGGGTTAACCAGTGAGCATCTTCCACAAGATCCAAAGGTAGGCTTAATGGCTTAATGGAAAGATGCACACTATCTAACCATTAAGCCATTAAGCCCTTGCGACACGTGTCACATTCTAGTGCATACTAGGGAAATAATCAATTAAATCCATCACAAATGGCAATGGGTTAACTAGTGTGCAACTTCAACAAGATCCAAGGGCTCGCTTAATGGCTTAATGGAAAGATACTCAATATCTACCCATTAAGCCATTAAACCTTGGTGACAAGTGTCACAATGAGATAAAATCCGGAAAAGGGGAAATATTTAAGTTAAATTTGTCTCATTTCAATAGTTCAACTATTGAAAAATAATTAAATTCAAATGCTAATATTTCAAACTTCCAAACTGAAAATCTGCACGGGAAAGCAAGCTTGAATTAAAGCTTTGGAGGGCAAATCTTATCCAAACCATAGAGTATTATATGTTTTCGGAAAGGTCTCGGAATGAAGAAGATGATTTTGCAGACCAATTGAAGGAAAATCAAATCAGATTTTCATAGTTTCAGTTTGAGTTGTTGCAGATATTTCCTTGGGACAGATAGGTGTCGGTGATGAATTTTATTTTTTCCTTTCTCCTATATCTGGTTTTTTCTCCATTGTAACTGAGGATGTTGAAATTCATGCTGCTGGGTAGCTTCCAGGCCATGGAGTCTTATTTCTTTGTGGTCTTTGTTTGGAAAATGTGTATATCTGGATAAATTTTAATGAAGAATGAAGCAAATTCCTGTTCAAAACCTGTATGATGTCTTTGTATGTTTGACTTTGATTCTTATGTATTGATTTTTAAGGCACTTTAATATATCAGCTATAAGGTAGCTGTGAGATTGTTTCTGAGTCTCTTTCAAGGAGAGAGTAATTCTCAGGGGCAAAATCTAAGAATTCAATGTCTGTATATGAATCTGATGTCCAGATTTTGAAGTGAAAAGGGTGGTTTGTAAGGCATTCCACTTGGGTTTTGTGAGTTTGGATTTATGGTTTTATGGGAATGCATGTGTGTTTGACTCTATTTCCCGATAGATAAGGCACTTGTCTTGATTTTTCTAGTGGTTTTCTTCATCAAAGAATCATTCAAATATTAAAATCTTTACTTTTTGTTATCAAGAACATGTATGTTTAGTTGGTTGTATTGAAGAATACAGTCCATTTGAGTGATTCCTTAGAGAGAGAATCAACTAGGTTATCCCTCCTTAAAAGGAAGAACGATGAAAGTCCTTATATCACTGGTTTTTGCTATATTTTCAATCATGGTTTGTCTGGTTAAGCTTTTGCATTTGGTTATGCTTGGTCATATGCAGAGTGTTTCATAAAGTTGATTTAATAAGCTCCTAATAGCAAATCAGTGTCCACATTCATACATATACTGTGTAATCAGTAATCATAAAGAGGTAAAACCTGCCTGAGTATATGTGGAACTCAAAAACAAAGAAGGATCTTATCCAATCCTTAGCAATTAGGGTTTTCTTGTATCTAAATCAGTATTAGGAGACATAGTGTTCAAGTAGTCATTTCAAGCACTGTGATTCATACAAGAAAAATCCATAACAGAGTCTTAGGAGGAGTGGATGGAGGAGAGTTATTTCCACCACTAACACGAATGTTATTAAATGGGCCAATAAGTCATTGAGCCAAGAGTCTATCTTTCTCCTCCCTGAGGGATTTTTTTTCTATTTCTAACAAGATTTGTCTCTCCAACTCTAGGAGTCTAAATTGCTCTTCCTTTTTAGCTTGTTCATCTAGGAAGGCTTTCTTTTCATGCTCAATTCTCTTAAGCCTTTCACTCATGTATCTTGAAGATGTTTTTAGTGGTGAACTTGGTCTTGAATGTCAAAACAAATTATTGGTGTATGCGGCATTTATGTGAGTGTCATAAGGTTCGTCATCTTGGTTTTCATGTTGTGATTTCTCATCTTGATAGGCTTTCCTCTTACCTCTCTCAACCCTTTGGTGTGCATCTAGATATATAGTTGAGATAAGGGGTGAAGCCAGTTGACTACCACGAGAGGAACCACCAAATGAAATGGTATCTCTATGTTTTGCAAATATGTCATCAAGGCATTTATCTATGTCTTCCCTCTCTCATTGATTCATTGTGTAACTCATGTCCATATCCAAGCGAGAAGATGCTAAGGGTGTACCCAACTCACTAAGGTGACTCTTGGAGTCAAACCAAACTTCTGAATTGTTCCTAGGTGATTGATTAAATACAGGTTCTTTTCCCTTACATTTTTGGCGAGTTTGAACTAAGGGTAATTGTTTAAAGACCACTTGAGGTCTCTTTCCTTGATCTACTTTATATCTTGTTGTAACTAGCATGAAAGAAAAGGTACTACGTGATAGCATGAACCTAAGAAATGTTGGTACCAAACTAGGATAGTAAAGGCATTCACTTGTCCAAAAGAGAGGTGATAAGATAGAACTTTGCAGATGGTGTAAACCAACACTGCCACAGAGGTGCCCACTGAAAAAGTGAATACCCTAACACATATGGATCAGGGGGATGATTTACCCAAGTTATATTGATTTAATTTGAATTTGTATGAAAGTGGATGGACAAGAGATTACCAAAACTCTCCAAGTTTGTTATCAAAGGATCCAAAGTTTTATGTTCTCAAAAAGGACAGTTTCTAGCTCACCAACTCAAAACAAGGTCACTTGTGAAATCAAATATTACTAGTTCAAGAGGTCAAAATGCAAGAATCCAAAGTATAAACAAGCTTCTAACAATGGGGTAAGTGACCCAATCTGATCTGGATCAACCAAGGAAGACTAAAAATGAGAGGACAACAAATTTGGCAAGTTGAAAGTTTGACACTTAAGAATGTAGATTTATTGATCATTTTGATGTTTGTCTTGATGATTAGTGTATGTTTTGATGTTTCACTCACACACGACATAACA
The DNA here is from genome assembly GCA_018584345.1 of Thuja plicata. NCBI lineage: Eukaryota > Viridiplantae > Streptophyta > Pinopsida > Cupressales > Cupressaceae > Thuja > Thuja plicata. Next base: position 1,855,041 of record MU224975.1, on the reverse strand, counting down.
AGAAGATTGTTTTTTGTAAATAGAACACTCACTCCAAAACCTAGGCAAGCCATGGCAATATCTGTTGAATTCCCACTTGATCCAAAGTTCATCCACGTCTACTCCTAGCAGACAACTTAGAAGCTTGGAGGAACGGGCTCCTCCTTACAATGCATTCACTTCTCAGGCACACCAAGCTTCAAATGCCAAGGGTAATCACTTCCCAAGGGACCATATTCTCTACTAAGAGCTGTAAAATTGTGGAACATCTTAGTCAATCTCTGACCTTCCGTGCCAACAGATAGAGGGTTTTTGGTCACTAAAACAAAGTTTGTAGTCAAGGCATCCGTTTAGGTGGTTATACTTGTGGTAGATTAGCTCCGTTATGGAGGCCTCCCACCCTATAGAAGTTATGTCTTGTAGGTTTTAACGCACCACAAGGGTACTGAGGGAGATCTTCTTCCCGATATAACACATTCAACACTTGTTCACTGTGAGATTAATTATAGTGACATTTTTTATATACCAGTTTGGAAGGGCTTGGCTTTAGCCTATTATTGGTTGGGCAATCCACTCTCATTGGATCTATTAAAGCACTTGAGAGGTAGCCACGCTAAAAGAATTATATGAGTATCTCTTACACCCAAGATCCACAAAGGCAAGGGGAGAGGATACATTGATATAATTCTTAGGATTACAATCTAAAAGACACTTCAAACACATAACAAAATGATAACAATGCTTCTAGATTTTTGATCATCCCAAAAGGGCAAGAGTATAGTTTCGTAACATCATTTCCATTCCTAAAATACCAAAATAGAAGTTCATTTTAGAAGTCTTGCATGTGGGTTCCTATTGTAATAAAACAAAATGAAATGCAAGTGCAAATTTTAGCATGCTATCGATCAAGGAAACCTGCAAGAAGATTTGTTAGTAGTCTTTATTTGAGTCTTCTTTTCAACATCCTGCAAACCACATGTTAAGCTGTTTCAAAAAGAAAAATCAGAAAAACACAGCAAACAACAAACATTAGTGATTAGAAAATAACATGATAAGTCTAGAAATTTTTTTAACTCTCTATTGTCAAAGTCCACACGAATATTCTCTGTTGACCACACAAAGATTCCGTATGGGCTGCATGAAGAAATTCCAAAAGATTCCACACGAAGATTCTCGGCGGGCTGCACAAAGATTCTATACAGGTCGCACAAAAAAATGCCAAAAGATCAAGAGGAACTAGAAAGTTTGTGTGAGTCTATAGATAGCTAATAGAAAAATAACAAATAAAAAGTTCCCTCTGATGCCAAAGTTCACGCAAGGATATACCAGCAGCAACACAATGAAATACCTTGAATCGCGTGAAGTATTGCAAAACTTCGCGCGGGTTAGTGAGAAATTTCATGCAAAACTGCACTGCGGAGCCGTACAGACAAAAAATAGATTAATCAAAACAAATACGAAATGAGGCCAAAATTAATTTTCTGCCCCATGGTGGGCGCAAAAAATGTGTGCTGAAAATTTGGTAGACTTCTATGACTCATTGTATTCAATATTGCTAAAAAATGAGGTCTCAAATGGTGATCCATAGCTCCCTATTCATGGAGTGCAAGGGTTTGTGATGAAGGCCCTCAGTTTAGACCTAGTTATGCCCATGCAAGTACACCATGAAATGAGAGATTCAAAGAGGAAGAGTAAAAATGCAAATCTCCATGATCATCAAATATGCATTGTAAATGAAAAAAATTCTATATGATAACAATGCATGAACGCAAACTAATCTATATGATAACAATGCATGAAAGGAAATATGCAAACTAATCTATGAAAGAAATATGCAATATTAATCTATTGAAAGGAAATATGCATCCAAATTAACATGAATCTACTCTAGATAGATTTCCATGGATGCATGAGAGAAGAATACAAGAAGAAGAAGTTGCGTGGTTCAAGCTCAAATGCTCAAACTCTCCTCCAAAATTGCTCTCCAAAACTGCAACATAACAATAACATGAAAACTTTATCCCCAAAATGAGAAGGAGAGGGCTCCTTATAAAGGAAAGTGTGGAGAGGAAAGCATCCTCAAGAGCAATGAGGGATAAATCCCAAAAAAGGCAAGTAAGTGGGAAAATCCCACCACTTAGGAATTTTTTTATTTGATTTATTTAATTTATTTCCTTTTTTCATCACAAAGAGGGATTTAAGTGGGGATATTATTTATTTAATTAAAAGATGGATTTTCTTTTAATGAAATAAGATTATTTTATTTAATTAAAAGAGAGATTTTAATTAAATAAGATAAGATTATTTAATTAAAAGAGGGATTTTAATTAAATAAAATAAGATTATTTAATTAAAAGAGAGATTTTAATTAAATAAGATTATTTTATTTAATAAAAAGGGATATTTTTCTTTTAATTAAATGACATTATTGATGAAACGATCAAACCTTGGGAAATATTAAAATAATTGAATTAACTACGATTTGATCAAGGAAATTGATTTGAATTAAAATGTTGCAAAGCATTGATTCAGGAATTTGATAAATTGATTCTATCATTTGATAAATTGAAGACTGGAGGCCCATAGTCTAGGAGACCATTTTAGGGTGCATAAAAGTATTAGTCTCATATTCCTTGTTTAGATTATAGGATAGATCACTATTGTAGCCTAGCAGAGAAGGAGTACAAACTTTGAGATTTTGTGTTTGCGGAATTTATAAAGTCCGTAGTGCAGGAGCACCTAGGTAGGCTAGCTATGGAAATGTAACCTAGGGTTTTCTCTTTCTTTGTTTTGGCTTGTAGTCATTCTAGCTAGACCACTAGGTAAATAAAGGGACCAAGATTCCTAGTGTGTGAAGTGTTTGTAGGAGGATAGGTCTTATTTGTTCTTTGGTGACCCTTAGGTCCAATTAGGCCCAATTAGGGAATTTTAGCATTTTGTGGAAAAATGAGCCAAGAGAGGGGATAGAGGTCATTTTTGATGTTGTTTCATCATATGTAGTGGATTGGACAAGTTTGGCTAGGGTTTGACCAAGTTTGGCCATCAAACCCAAAAGTTGCAAAAAGTTGTCAATGTTGTCATTGACAACTTTTAAGACAATTTAGCATCTTCGAAGGAATTGGTTGGGTAACTATCTAAAACTGACCATTTAGTGCTTGGTTCATCTATATAAGATCATCCTTAGGATTTTTGAAGGGTTGGAAATTTTTATAACTTTCATGTACGGACTGTGTTAATCAATAATAGTGTGGATTTGTGTATTTTGAGGTGATCGGGCAATGTAATAGATTGAAAGTGTTTCTGTAAGCTTTGTTTATTTTAATTTAGGTTATTATTTAACTTCTTGTTGTTTTATTTTGGTAGTTTGAATATTTTTGTTTGCTTTTGTAAAATCTTGAAAGTTTAGTCCAGTCGCTGGTCTAGTTTTGAGCACTGGTTGCAAATGGGATCTTAACTTTCTTTTCCACCGTGGTTTTAGCCCAGGCTCTTGGATTATGAAAGTAGACTCCATTTAAATTATGTACATAGTAGGTTGGGCCCTAGAAGTGGTGGCTACTATTTTTAAGATGATGCCCTAGGAGAGCCAGAGTAGCATGGCTAGGGATCATTAGAGGTTGCAGGGCTAGCAAGAGGGATTGAAAGCATCTATAGATTAAATAAGTGGAAGTGGGAAGGTAGAGGAGTCAGAGGAGGACCCCCAACTAGGAGGAGAATTTGGGAGGATTTTTCTTGTTTTCAAAGAAATTCCATTTCTTGTGCAGATAGTGAAGGAGGCCTAAAACCCTGAATTTTAGGCATGTAAGTAGGAAGGACTGTACCGACACTTCAGGGGCCTAAAACCTAGAAAATATTTAGTGTCACTAAAAAGGGTGTCTATATCCTAAGCCTATTTGGCACTTATTAAGACATATTCCTAGGATAATGAAGAAAAGGTGTCCAAATAGGGCTAATTGCTTGTAGCCCTATTTTGGGAGTAATTGCATAGGTTCTTGGAGCTCGTCTATGTTTTTGGAGAAAAGTGTGTTGCAGAGGTTGGAATTGGTCCTGTTGACATCTTCATATGTTGCCTTTTCAATTTGGTGAAGATTGGAATCCATTTGAATTAGATTGTGCAAATGGACAAGAAAGACCAATTGGGGTCTAGAATGAGGTTTGCAAAGTTGTGAGTTCTATTTTGTTGGTGTTTACTAGTTGAAGGAAATTAGGATCTTGTGATAAGATACCTAAGGAGTCTAGGGTGAATAGAAGAACCCTAGTAGGTCAGTGAATGACCTAAAAGACCCTAGAAGAGGTCTTTGGAGAAAGACTATTACTACATCAGAGTAGTATCAGAGCAGGTTGAGAAAATTGGGAAAGCTAGTTTATGTCAGAGGTGGAATCTTGTGGTTCTACAAAGATGGTGACAAATGCAGAACTAGCCAAGGATATGGAGGAGAAGGAGAAAAATAGACTCCTTGAGGGTACTTTTGAAGCAATGAGAGTAAGGATGGAGGAACTAGTAGATTCTACTAGGAAGAAAGAATATGAAGTAGAATCCAGTAGTAAGGGTAAGAAGAAGATGGAGGAAGAAGACTACATACCTAAACCTGACCTAGTGTTGAATGAGGAACCTTTCTTGAAGCCCATAAAGGCACTAAGTGGCAAAGCATTGGAGGGAATACCTCTATTTGGAGGGAAGATGGATATTGAGGCAGTCATGGACTGGATTGAAGCAATGGAAAATCATTTTGAATGTGAAGGGATAAGTGAGGCCCAAAGGGTTAAAGTGGCCAAGTCTAGACTCAGAGGGTTAGCTTTGACTTGGTGAAAATACCTTCAAGATGAGAGGGTAAGTATGGGAGAAAAACCAATAGAAAATTGGAATGCTATGGTAACAAAATTGAAAGAGAGTTATCTTTTAGAGGACTATGAAATACAGCTCCATAGGAAGAGACAAAACTTGAAGCAGAAAGACCTAGATGTGGCCTCATATACTGAGGAATTCCAAAGACTATGTTTAAGGTCTAAGTTGCAAGAAGAAGAGCCAATCAAAGTGGCTAGGTACTTGGGTGAGTTGAAGTGGAACATCCAAGAGGAGTTAAGTCTATGGACACCTACTACCATCCAAAACTATCATCAGTTGGCTCTACAGGTGGAAGAGAAAAATAAGAAGAAAGAGGATTCTATTTTAAAGAACAATAATAATAGTAGAGGCAGAGGAAGAGAATAGAGGGGTCAAAGAGGAGGCTACCAAGGAAGGGGTGGTGAACAAAGATCCCAAGGAGAAAATAAGTTGACAAAGTAGCAGATTGAGAACAATTCAAGAGGATGCTATAATAGAGGTAGGGGTAACAATGGGGGTTCTAATAAAGGAAGAGGAGGTAGGATTTGATCCTACTTTTCTACAATGAAATGCTATTATTGTGGGTAACTAGGGCACCCAGCTTATAGATGTCCTGATAAGCCCTTTGCAGAAAATAATGACAAAAGAGTAGCATATGCACATGAGGATACTCTTAGTGTCAAAACTCTAGAGGTGGACCATTTAGACTCAGAAATGGGTGAGAACCTGATGTTTAGAAGGGTCCTAATAAGGTATCCAATCAAGGATGAGCCCAAACATAGTAGGGCACTATTTAGAATCAGATGCAATATTCTTGGAAAAGTATGTAAAGTGATTGTTGATTCTGGATCCACAGACAACATCATTTCAGAGGAGGCAGTGGTGAAGCTAAAGCCAGCCAAAATACTCCATGTGAACCCCTATAAGGTGACATGGATCAACAAAGGCTAGAGTGTCTTGGTCAATGAGAAAACATGGGTGGAATTCTCCATAGAAGGATATAAGGACAAATTGATTTGTGACATCCTTCCAATGGATGCTTGTCATTTTATTCTCGGGAGGCCTTGGTATTTTGATAATGGAGCAGTATATGATGGGAAGGAGAACTCCATTACATTTAAGAAAGGAGGAAAGAAATTCAAAATTCAGTCTTTATTAGAAGATGAGGAACCACAGAGTAAAACTCCTAATGTCATGTTATGTAGTGGTAAGGAGTTGGTGAAGGATATCAGAGATGATAAGGGAGAAGGTTATGCCAATGTGCTAAGACCTAAGGAGGAGGAGACACCAGTAAAGGAGCCACTACCAAAGGAAGTGGAAGAATTGCTTGAGAAATATAAGGAAATTGTGAGTTATGGCACTCCTGCAACCCTACCACCTAAGAGTGTTATAATTCATCAAATAGACTTTGCACTAGGGGCATCCTTTCCCAATAAAGAAGCATACAAGTTGACTCCAGATTAGAACTTGGAGGTAAGAAGACAAGTACAAGAACTCTTAGATCAAGGCTTGATCAAGAAGAGCATTAGTCAATGTGCAGTCCTAGTTGTTTTAGCATCAAAGAAGGGGGGAAAGTGGAGATTATGCATAGACTCAAGGGCTATAAATAGGATTAAAATAGGGTACAGATTCCCAATCCCAAGGATAGAGGATCTTATGGATTGCTTAGGTGGGGAAATGTATTTCACAAAGCTAGATTTGAAAAGTGGTTATCACCAAATCAGGGTGAAGGAAGGTGATGAATGGAAAATGATGTTCAAAACCACAGATGGGTTCCATGAATGGCTTGTGATGCCATTTGGTCTCTCTAATGCTTCGAGCACATTCATGAGGCTCATGAATGAGGTGCTCAAGGATTTCACTAGAAAGTTTGTAGTGGTATATCTTGATGATATACTGATTTTCAGTAAGACAAGAGAGGAACATGTCAAACACATGGAGGTAGTATTAAAGAGGTTACATGAAGAGAATTTGGCCATTAACCTTGAGAAGTGTGAGTTCCTTAAGAAAGAACTAGTTTACTTGGGCTTTGTGGTGTCTAAGGGGTCTTTGAAGATGGACAAAGAAAAAGTTGCTGCAATCTTGAACTGGCCTCCACCTACCAAAGCCACTGAGGTAAGGATTCTTCATGGCCTTGCCCAATTTTATAGAAAGTTTATTAGGAACTTCAGTGGAATATGTGCTCCATTAATGGATACTATTAAGGGTGGGGTCAAAACTAAGTTCAGATGGACTTTGGAAGCTGAAAAATATTTTGAGATGTTGAAAAGACAAGTGGCTACTCAACCTGTCCTACAGTTGCCAAGCTTTGATAAGTTATTTACCATTGAGTGTGATGCTAGTGGAATGGTAGTAGGGTGTGTGTTAATTCAAGAGGGAAGACCTATTGCCTTCTTTGGTGAAAAATTAAATGAGGCCAAGAAGAAATATTCTTCTTATGACTTAGAGTTATATGCTCTAGTCCAATCTTTGAGGAAATGGAGGCATTATCTATTGCCTAAAGAATTTGTGGTATTTACTGATAATCAGGCCCTTAGCTACATCAACACATAAGAAAAGCTAAGTAATAGGCATCTAAAGTGGATGGAATACTTGCAGGCATTCACTTTTACTATCAAGCACAAGAAGGGTCAACTCAACAAGGTGACAAATGCTTTGAGCAGGAGATTGTTAACAGTGCAAGAAGTCGACTTGAATAGTATTGGGGTTGAGAGTTTCAGAGACCTATACAAGTTAGATGAAGATTTTGGTGAGGCCTATAAGGTATGTGTTGACTTTGAGAACCATTTTCATAGCAAGTTATCTAATTACACTTTACAGAATGGTTTGTTGTTTAAAGGTAATCAATTGTGTGTACCCAAGGGGTCAATGAGGATGAACCTCATCCAAGAGAAGCATAATGGCTCTCTAAGTGGCCATTTTGGTAAGGAAAAGACCTTGGAGTTGGTCCAAAGGTTCTACCATTGGCCAAAATTGGTGAGGGATGTCACCAAGTATGTAGAACAGCGTGTTGTTTTCATGAAGGCAAAAGGGGGAATGAGTAATGCAGGGTTGTATTAGCCTCTGTCTATCCCTAATAGACCATGGGAGTGTGTAAGTATGGATTTCATTATGGGGTTACCCAAAACTAAATAGGGGTATGATAGCATTTATGTAGTTGATGATAGATTCAGTAAAATGGGACATTTCATTCCATGTAGAACTACTAATGATGGTAGCAACATAGCTTATTTGTTTTTCAAGGAAATAGTAAGGATTCATGGTCTTCCTTTGAGCATTGTCTCTGATAGAGATGTAAAGTTTATGAGTCATTTTTGGAGAACTTTGTGGACAAGGCTGGGTACTAACCTATCTTTTGTTTCAGCTTACCACCCTTAAACTAATGGCCAAAATAAGGTGGTCAATAGAGTGCTAGGTAACCTTTTGAGGTGCCTAACAAAGGAATATGGACATACTTGGGATGTGGTCATTCTTCAAGTAGAATATGCTTACAATGATAGCAAGAATAGGATGATAGGAAAGAGTCCATTTGAGGTGGTTTATGACATGCATCCTAGGGGTGTTTGTGAGCTCAGGGATCTTGGTGGAATGGAGACAGAAGTGGCCATGCAGAAGACTTCACTTCTACCATGAAGGAGATACAAGATCAAGTAAAGAAGTAGATACAGGACAGTTAACTTAAGTTGAAAGCCAAAGTGGATGAGAAAAGGAAGGATGTTTAGTTTGAAGTGGGTGACTATGTGATGGTCCACTTGAACAAATCTATACTATAGAAGGGTGTCCCTACCAAAATTTAGATGAAAAGGGTGGGACCATGCAAGATATTAGCCAAGTATGGAGCTAATGCATATAAGGTGGACTTACCATCAGATTTGAGTGTCTCTCCTATATTCAATGTTCAAGACCTCATAGAGTTTAGGGGATAGATATGGAAGACATCAATCCAACTAGTCAAGGGGTCAATGTTGATGTGGAGGTTACTGTCTTACCTCCAAAGTTTCCTATGGTGGTTGATAAGGTCCTGGACTCCCGGGTCAAGAAGACCACTAGACACCAAGTCTACATGGTGCATTTGATTTAGTGGAAGGGAAGGCTAGAATAAAAATCCTCATGGATTGCGGAGGTAGATTTCAAGAAGGTGGGCATCTCAGAGGAGCTACTGTCCACAGGAGTGACTTGACTTCTTCCTTTTGGGGGGAGTATGGTGTAGGAGCACCTAGGTAGGCTAGCTGTGGAAATGTAACCTAGGGTTTTCTCTTTCTTTTTTTTGGCTTGTAGTGGTTCTATCTAGACCAATAGGTAAATAAAGGGACCAAGAGTACTAGTGTGTGATGTATTTGTAGGAGGATAGGTCTTATTTGTTCTTTGGTGACTCTTAGGTCCAATTAGGCCCAATTAGGGAATTCTATAATTTTGTGGAAAAATGAGCCAAGAGAGGGGCTAGAGGTCCTTTTTGATTTTTTTTCATCATATGTAGTGGATTGGACAAGTTTGGCTAGGGTTTGACCAAGTTTGGCCATCAAACCCAAAAGTTATAAAAAGTTGTCAATGTTGTCATTGACAACATTGATAACTTTTAACACAATTTAGAAAATTTGAAGGAATTGGTTGGGTAAATATCTGAAACTGACCATTTAGTGTTTGTTTCATCTATATAAGATTATCCTTGGGATTTTTGAAGGGTTGGCAAGTTTTAGAACTTTCATGTACAGACTGTTTTAATCAATAACAGTGTGGATTTGTGTATTTTAAGGTGATCGGGCAATGTAATGGATTGAAAGTGTTTTTTTAAGATTTGTTTCTTTTAATTTAGGTTAGTATTGAACTTCCTATGGTGTTATTTTTGTATTTTTAATAGTTTTGTTTGGTTTTGTAAAATCTTGAAAGTTCAGTCCAGTCGTTGGTCTAGTTTTGAGCATTGGTTGCAAATGGGGTCTTAACTTTCTTTTCCACCGTGGCTTTGGCCCGATCTCTTGGATTATGAAATTAGACTCCATTTAAATTGTGTACATATTAGTTTGGGCCTTGGAATTGGTGGAAACTATTTTTAATATGATGCCCTAGGCGAGCCAGAGTAGCATGGCTAGGGATCATAAGAGGTTGTAGGGCTTGCTAGAGGGATTGAAAGCATCTATAGCTTTAGTCAATGGAAGTGGGAAGGAAAAGGAGTTAGAGGAGGACCCCCAAAAAGGAGGAGAATGTGGGAGGAGTTATCTTGTTTTCCAAGAAATTCCATTTCTTGTGCAGATAGTGAAGGAGGCCTAAAACCCTAAATTTTAGGCATGTAAGTAGGAAGGACTGTACGGACACTTCAAGGGCCTAAAACTTAGAAAGGACCTAAAAAATAGAAAAATTTTAGTGTCTCTAAAAAGGGTTTCTAGATCCTAAGCCTATTTAGCACTTGTTAAGACATTTTCCCAAGATAATGCAGAAAAGGTGTCCAAACAGGGCTAATTGCTTGTAGCCCTATTTTGGGAGTAATTGCATAGGTTCTTGGAGCTCATTTGTATTTTTGGAGAAAAGTGTGTTGTAGAGGTTGGAATTGGTCTTTTTTACATCTTCATATTCTTCCTTTTCAATTTGGTGAAGATTGGAATCCATTTGAATCAGATTGTGCAAATGGACAAGAAAAACCAATTGGGGTCTAGAATGAGGTTTGCAAAGTTATGAGTTCTATTTTGTTGGTGTTTACTAGTTGAAGGAACTTAGGATCTTGTGATAAGATACCAAAGGAGTCTAGGGTGAATAGAATAACCATAGTAGGTTAGTGAATGACCTAAGAGACCCTAGAAGAGGTCTTTGGAGCAAGAGTAGTACTACATCAGTCTGGTTGTTTTGGAGTCTGAAAAAAGTTACATAGGAGGATCTTAGGAACTATATTGGTAAATCTTGGTTCCATGTCCATTGGAGGAAATGAACACTATCGTAGACATGAAGAGGAATAAGGAAACTTCTAATAGTTTAATGGTTGCAAGGCTATATAGTCTAGTTGATTGAGGAAAGTGAATCCTTACGGGTGTATAGGAAGATTATAACCCTTAGTGGAAGTCTAGGATTGTTGTAAGATAGTAGTCCTTTTTTGGGACTTGATAAAGGAAGATTAGCTCTAGGAACACTATAAAATTAGAATATTTGAAGTAGGACAAGTTGGAAGGAATTATCTTATGCAAACGAGATTCAGAGGCTTGTATTGTGAAAGACAGATTAGACAATCCTGTTGAAGGATTAGTGAAATTGGGAACATCATCCAATTTTTCAAGAGGGTATACCAAGCTACACTTCTTGTTGTGTGCACTCTACACTAGAGAGAGAGAGAGAGAGCATAATTTTTACTTCTTCATAACCCGATCAGGTTTTGAAGAAGTGAAAATCATGCATTTTATTCTCCAGAACCTGATCAGGTTATGTAGGAGTTGAAAAAGTACTTTTTTCTTTTCAGAACCCAATCAGGTTATTTGAAATTTAGAAACCTGATTGGGTTATGATGCAAAGGTTCTGAGGCTCATTTTCCCTCTATTTTTGTTCTTTTAGACATTTTTTATCTTGTATGAAGAATTATCTACTTTATCTTCATCAGGTTTGCAATTTGTCAAGAGGTTAGCTTTATAATTTTCACCATAATCTCATACGTCTTCTTAGCTTTCTAACCATATAATGTTTTCTATTTTTGGACAACATTATCATAGTAAAATTTAATTTTCTTTACTAGTGTCTTGACAATCCTCGCAGACATATGTCTACCATTTTTTTAATAACTTTTGATATACTTAACCAAGTTACAAATAAATTACATATTATTGTTCTACACTTGATTCTATACACTTTTTTTTTTTTTTAAATTTCATTTTTGATTATTTTGATGCAAGTTATGCCCAACGCATGAACATGTACCACCAAATTTTTAGGATGCGATCACTTAAAAAAAAAAAAAGTACTCATCATAAAATTATAAAAAATTACACTTTTAGATCTCACTCTTACCTGTCATCCTACCAAAGGGATTTCAAAAATACTGAATATAACTATATCTTTTGTGCAGCACACAGAACCAACTATGTTATGTATTTTTGAAAAAATAAGGAACAGGTTTTCATGCGCGCGAGATTTGACCCTCTTAATATTATCAATTTTTTTAAAAAATTAGTATTTTAGAAACTAGATATAGAGTGTACTTCATTTTTATTTTTTACGCATCTTTTTATTTTGAGTTCATGACCCTCAAATGTCTATTCCAACTTCAAGTTTACACAATTTTAGAAAAATTGTGTCCACTTATACCCCCCGTTTTGGTTCACAACTTGGTGCACATACCCATATTTTTTATTGTTGTTCATCAAAATAACATTGCTGAGAGGCAAAATATAAGTCTCATTACAACTATTGAAATGAAGATAGAAGTATCATAGACAAGATAAGAACTAAATATAGATAAAACAATTCTCCATAATGATGTAAGTACATCACATATTCTTCACTGATGAGGATGTTATTGCGAATTTTATTCAAATAATGATCGTGATAGAATTATTTCCTCATTGATCGATATGCATATAATTTTGCACATGTCTCACGCGCAAATTTTTCAACATCTTTCAAATTTAATATTTCCAATTCCTCAACATATAGTCAATGGATAATACTACATTCTCAAGAGCTTTGATCATATTCATGCAGGCTTCTATAATTATTCGTGCACATTTGTCCACATTGGTTTTCTAGAACTTGTTTGAGGACACAGAAGAAAATGGGATTGCAAAAATGATTTATGACTCTTTATCAGTGGCATCCACAGCATCTATGTTATGCTACAAATTTGTAATCAAACATTAGCATATAGAAATAATTAGAAGAAAAGTATAGATTATTGTGGAAAATAAAATTGAAATCAATAATGTTTAGTAATACATAATAGGAAAAAATTAGTGAAGACTCTTAAAATAAGAAATCAAATGACTTATTGTTAATAAATGTCAGAAAAATAATTTTAATAACCATAATAAATAATAAATAATCAGGTAATCATATTGCATTAATCATTTTGAACTTTATTTGATAGTTAGTGTGCAATAGTACATATATGAATGTGCATAACTTATTATTATTTAAATATAATATACTAATTTATTGCTTTATAATAATGTATGACAATTTTAATATAATGTAGGAGAATAATTAATAGTATATATAATAGAAACTTGAGAATACATCATGACAGTACATCATTGATTTTCAATAACCCTTTACTTACGAATTTCTTCAAGGAGTGCAAAAATTAACTGTAGAAAAAATCTGCTTCACATTGTTTTATGAAAACTATTTGGTGAGATTACATAAGGCCATTATAAACATATATGAGGACTTGATGATTCCTCTCCCCTTTGAACATGCATTTTTTATGAGGGCGGGAGATCAATTTCCAAGTTTCAAGAATAGGCAGAGTGGGAACATATATGTTGGTCCTCCGAAAAGGTTCTTCATATTCAGGGGGTGGTAATGGGAAGAACAAAACATCATAAGAAGCATGATGGATAAAGGAATAGCCTTCCTAATAAATTTATTGGGACTGAAGGATAGCCTAGAGGACCCATTTGGAGATGACTTAGATGAGGACATGGACTAGGTATACCAAGGAGTCCTCCGAAGGAGAAGATGAACAAGAAGATGACGAGAAAGGTGAAGAGAATGATGATGAAGAAGAAGAAGAAGAACAAGAAGAAGGTGGTGTTGTTGTAGAGACTGAAGATGGGGTAGTTGAAGAAGATGAGGATGAAGGAGGAAAAAATAATGAAGAAGAGGATGATTAGGAGTCATAAAGTGTTTCTTCAATGGAGGAAGATGATGTGGATTCATCTTCTTCTTCAGACTGAGATGAAGAGATAAGACCAAAGTCCCTAACTTAAGTCATTTTTCTAACATGGTCTTATTAAGTTTAGCATAAGATTTTGTTTTGATATGATTTATTTGCAAGTTTTACTTGTTTAGAGTCTACCTCGCTGCTGATTGGAGTGAATAAGTGCTCTATATTGGTTTTGTTTTTCTTTTTTCGTAAGCTTTTGGCTATTCTCTTTAGCGATATTTGAACTATTTGTACCTTTTTACTTATTTTTAATACAAAACTGTCCCCTAACTTTCATATAT
>MU224975.1:1826578-1840609 GCA_018584345.1 Thuja plicata | reverse complement strand
TATATATATATATATATATATATACATATCTACATATATATATACGTATCTACACACACACACACATATATGTATATAACCTTTATTTTTATTGTGCCTCCAATCTCCTTATATTTTCTCACTGAAGGTTGTTCATAGATAACAAATTTAAATTTTATTATGTTTTTGGTTAAGATAAAACAAATTTTAAAAGAATTGAGAAATTTTTTACAAAATTTTAATTCTCTATTTCTTGACATATTTGACTTTAAAAAATTTAAATATATCTTCAAATTAATTTATTACATTGTTTCTAGATACCTACAAATATTTCTTATTAATCCATAATTCTTATAATAAAACCTGTTTGAAGAAGCTCAAGAAAATATGTCTTTGATTAAAATATATTTTGCAGTCTAATTTTCTTATCTTGTTATTTATTATTAAAAAAGATCACAAATTACTTAATTAAAATAAAAAAATACTAGTTACATTATGAAATCTGCCTGTTGGGAGAGCGCTTTGATGGCATTGGTATTGGTAAGGTATATTCATTGGTGGACGAGGATTTCTTCCTGCAATTACTATCACTAGCTTATATATACCTCGCAATATGATGAAAATAGGCACTTCAAGAAGGATTATATGATTAATGGTTTTGGTGAGAGATAGGATTAGAGTTACAATTAGGGTTAGAGTTGTGATTTAGGTGATTTTTAGAGTTGGAATATACGGTTATCAGCTAGGGTTAGGGTTAGAGTTAGTGTTAGGGTTAGAGTTACGGTTATGGTGATATTTATGGTGAGAATGTACAGTTATGAGTTAGGGCTAGATTGATTTTTACGATTATAATTAGGGTTAGATTTAGGGTTAAGGTTTTTTATGGTTAGGATGTACGGTTATGGGTTAGGGTTAGGATTAGATATAGGGTTAGGGTTAGGGGTAGAGTTATGGTTAGGTTTAGGGTTAGGGTTGGGGTTAGAGTTAGGATTAGCGTTAGAGTTAGGATTACAGTTAGGTGTATTTTACGGTTAGGATGTATGATTTAGGAATAGGGTGTAGGGTAAGGGGTGGGATTAGTATCATCTTTATAGTTAGAGTTAGGGTTACAGTTACGGTTACGATATATTTACATTTCATATGTATGGTTATGGGTTTGGGTTAGGTTATAGTGATTTATATAGTTAGGATATATGGTTATGGGTCTGGGTTAGGTTTAGAGTTAGGGTTACATTGATTTTTATGGTTAGGATGTACACGGTTTAGGAATAGGGTATAGGGTGAGGAGTACGATCAGTAATATCTTAATGGTTAGATTTAGGGTTAGGGTTTGGGTGAATTTTATGGCTAGGGTTAGAATTAATGTTACGGTTAGGATTATAATTAGGGTTAGGGTTAAGGTTATGATTATGGTTATGGTTAGGATTATGGTTAGGGTTAGTATTATAGGTAGGGATATGATCATTTTTACTATTAGGATGCACAGTTATGGGTTTAGGTTAGAGTTAGAGTTATGGTTGGGGCTAGAGTGTTTTTTAAGGTTAGGGTGTACAGTTAAGGAATAGGGTGTAGGGTGAGGGGTAGGATTAGTATCATCTTTATGGTTAGATTTATGGTTAGGGTTAGAGTTAGGGATATAGTTAGGGTTATAGTTATGGTTAGAGTTAGGGTTACGGTGAATTTCACGGTTATGATGTATGGTTATGGGTTTAGGTTAGATTTAGAGCTAGTATTACAGTTAGTATTAAAGTTATAGTTATGGTTACAGTTACGGTTAGGGTCAGGGTTAGGGTTAGAGTTTGTGTAAGGGTTATGATGACATTTATAGTTAGGATATATGGTTTTTGAATCTAGTGTAGGATAATGGGTAGGATTAGTATCATCTTAATGGTTAGGGTTAGCTTTATAGTTAGGGTCATAGTAAGGGGTGTAGGGTTAGGATTAGGGTTTAGGGTCACGATAAAGGTATAGTTTAGGGTGTAAATTTTAGAGTTGGAATTAGTATTATATTAATAGTTCTGGTTAGAATTAGGGTTAGGGTTAGGGATAAGGTTAGGGCTAGAGTTATCATAAGATTAGGGTTGTGGGTTTAGGTTTATGTCATTCATAGGTTGAGGTATAAATAGAGCTTAGATTTATGTCATTGCTAACTTAGGGTAGTGTTTATAGTTTGGCTATGACCTTATTTCCAAGTAGGATTAAAGGTAGCATTAGGGATTAATATTTAAGTTAATCATAAGGGTTACGATTAAGATTAGGGTTTATGGTTTATATTTATCATTAGCCCTAAGATTAGTATCATAGGTAATGTAACATATAGCATTACTGTTCAGGTTCATATTGGACTCAATGTTAGTACTTAATATAGTTAGGGTTACAATAAGGCTCTTAGTTAGTACTTAATATAGTTAGGGTTACAGTTAGTGTTAGAATTATACTTTTAGATAACAATTATTATGTTAGTTTAATTGAATTTTTGGATTTATGTTAATGCTATTACAATATTGGTTACATTTATGATGAATACTATTCTTATGGTTAGAATTTGCAAATGGGTTTGAGATAAAAATGACTGCATCACATACTAAAGCCATATTTCCATTATAATTAAAAGGATCATTTTTATGGCACACATTGTTGAAAGTCCTTAATATTACTAAAAAATGTTTCAATAAAACATGTTGGAAAACCTTACAAGTCTAGCAATGCACATCACTTCAATATGAAAAATAATATATTTTCTCTTTTTGTTCATCAAAATTACATAACTGAAAGGAAAAATATAAGTCTCATTACAACTATTGAAATGAAGATATAAGTATCATAACCAAGATAAGAACTAACTATAGATAAAACAATCTTTGTAATGATGTAAGTACACCATGTATTCTTCATTGATGAGCACAATATTGTGAATTTTATTCAAATAATGGTCGTGATAGAATTCTTTCATCATTGATGGAAATGTGTCTACTTTTGCACATGTTTCACATGCAAATTTCGTAACATATTCCATCTTTAATATTTCCAATTCCTCACCATAGAAAATGGATAATGATGCATTCTTAAGATCTTTGATCATATTCATGTAGGACTCTAAAATTATTCATACACATTTGTCCACATTGGTTTTGTAGAACTTGTTTAAGGCCATAGGAACAACTGGGCTCGTAACAATGATTTGTTACTCTTTATCAGAGGCATTTATAGCTTCTGTGTTATGCTACAAATTTGTAAAAAAACATTAGTGTATAGAAATAATCAAAAGAAAAGTATAGAGCATTGTGGAAAATAAAATTGAAATCAATAATGTTTAATAATACATAATAGGACAAAATTAATGAAGACACTTAAAATATGAAATCAGATGACATATTGTGATTAAATGTGAGTAAAATCATTTTAATAACCATAAGAAATAATAAATAATGAGGTAATCATGTTGCATTCATCATTTTGAACTTTATTTGATAGTTAGTGTGCAATAGTACATATGTGAATGTGCGTAACTTATTATTATTTAAATATAATATACTAATTTATTGCTTTAGAATAATGTAGGCAAATTTTAATATAATGTAGGGGAACAATTAATAATATATATATATAATAGAAACTTGAGAATACATCATTACAACACATCAATGATTTTCAAGACATGAGTCTGATTTTTTCTATTTTTTCTCTTGGAAAGTTGTTTCCCACTTTTCATTTCCTCAACAAGGGGGTTTCAAGACCATTCATCAGTAATGAAGTGATCATATCTGACACAAAACTTTGGTTTGTCTGAAAGTAGTACAATATCTATAATAGATCCTTCAAACCAAGCTCCCTCAAAGCCCTTCTCACCATAGCTAACTTCAACCTTCAATCCTAAATGTACATCCATTTGTATGTCTTATGTATGATTACAAAAAATAAAAACCATTTCAATATGTTAATTTAAAGACACAATACAATCCCTAATAATAAAAAACTATTAAAATATAATCAAACTATTTAAATACTAACAAAATCAAAGTATATTGAAGAATGATTTTAATCTTAAAATGTACATCAAAATGTATATTAAAATGTATATTAAAACCTATCTTGAAGATTCAAATTATATTAAAATTTATACTAAAAAATGAGACTATATAGTTAAATTTGATTAAAATCTATATTAAACAATGAAACTATATTAAAATCATTAACTTGAAAAAAATCTATATGAAAATGTATACTAAAATTATATTAAAATCTATATCTATTTTAAAATCTATACTCAAATCTATATTTAAAATCTATTGAACTCTATATTTTAAACAATGAAACTATTGAAATATTAAAACCTATAGAAACCTATATTTTAAACAAGAAAAGTATTGAAATGAAACTATTCAGTATTAAAACCTATCTTGAAGATTGAAACTATATTAAAATATATAGCAAGGATTGAAACTATATAGGGCAATTTGATTAAACAAATGAAACTATTTAAATCTATATTTAAAATCTATAGAAATTTATATTTTAAACAATAGAAATAGAGCGAAGCTAAATCAGAACACTTTGTCCAGCAAGGAGATAATGGAATTTAGGGCAAGTGTGACGAAAATGACTGAGTTGGATACCAAGATGGATGAAACTCTTCAGGGTTTGAAAGGGTGGCAGTAAGCTGTTTTCTTTTGTTGCTTTTCTTTTGGTCTTTTTGTTTATTATGTTTTAGTAACTTTTCCTATCTTTGTAATTCTACAATTGTTGGGTTGCATGTCCCTATAAAATCTTTTTTTCTTAATCTATATGATAATCTATTGTGATTATATATTAAAATCTAAATATAATTTAAAATCAATGCTCAAATGTAAATTTTAAATCTATTCAAATCTATATTTTAAACAATTAAACTATTCATATCAAGAGAACTCAATATATAGAATAATGTATATATTAATATATAGATTTCTCTATATTTATATCTATATTAAAATCTAATTGCAAACTCTATATATTTATCTAAAATTTATATTTCAAATGCATATGTAAAATTAATATTGTCAAATCTATATTTAAAATCTATATCTATATCTATTTTAAAATCTAGATAGAAACCATATTAAAATTTATATTAAAATCTATCTGTTTTAAAAGCACTAAATTTAAAACCTAAAAACTATGAAAAACATGAAAAACACATAAATAATACTTCAAAATTGTGAAACTAAAATCTATCTATTTATGAGTTTCTTTGTGAAACTCAAATGTAAAAATTATCATATTTTATAATATTGTATACGACTAAGATCCCAGGGTTTCTTCCTGATTCTTCCACGGGGGAGTCTTTGAATCAGTTTATATTAATAAAATATGGTAGATATCCCACTTTGGCTTAAAAAAAAAAAAAAACTTCAAAATTGTGTTTGCTAAATCTGTTTGTTGCTTCCTCCTCTTTGTTGTTTCCTCCTTCAAATCGTCTTTGCAAAAATAACAAAATAATCTATTTAATGAACACATAATAAATGCCTTTGTTTACAGATATAAGTTTAGTATATTATCTCAGAACTTATAACAATTCCTGCAACATTTATTATAAGACTATGTTGTTATATTTCAATGTTGAGATTTAATATGAATAAAGTGTTTTAGTATAATTATAATAGGTCATGTATTTTTGTGTCAAGTGTCTTTATTATTATGCATTTAATTTTATGTCATTTTTATTTATTTTAAATCTTATATGTTTACAAAATTTACACATTGAATTTGTAGTCTATATGCACACTTTGGTCATTGCTTCAAAACTAGCACCTTTGTTTTCCTATATCAATTCAAATGATTGGATTCTATATGAGTCAAGATTAACTTCAAAAAATTTATTTTAAAATATGATATCATACTCAATCTCCTCTAGGTTTTTATAAGCACTACTTTGAAAAGTCAAACATAAAGAACGTGGAGGTAAAGATATTACCATTGTAATTTAATGATAATCTATTATTGGGATCATAATTTTTTTCTACTAATCAAATCATTCTTTCCATGACTAAATTTGATCTTTTGCTTAATGTTTAGATGCTTAGATTTTTTATAGTTGTACGTTTGATACACTTACATAACCTTTATGTACCCTTGAAGGTTTTTTTTTCCTTTATAATTCTCTCATAGTAGGGTCAATCTTACAAAATGATTATCAGTCATTCATTGAAAATGAGACTCTTCTACAAACAAATCCATTGATGGAAAATGAATGACTTTCACACCAAATATTTAAGGAACGAATTCTCACCTTTTGAGCACATGTATCCTAATTTACACAATCACATTTGATTAATACATGTGATTGAATTATTAATATTAAAATTATATATATTCACCCTTGGTATTTTTTAAGCCCAAAAATGATGGATTATCTTTTGGCCAACTGACAGGTATAATGGTGATGCACCACTTGATACCTCTACAATTTTGGCTTAATCAAGCCAAGGCTGGTAGGCCTAATTTCACTTTGAACAATCAAAATTTATATTTCGCACAATTGTGTACTACACAAACAAACAAAGTTTCTCCCAAGGTGGTGAATGGTCCGTGGAGGAAAACAACAAATCTCTTGATAATTTCTAATATGTAAAGCTTAAACTAAACTGGATAACCACTAAGAATCCCAATTGTAGTGGTTTTTAAAAAAATGATTAAATTATCTGCAAATTACAAAGTATGAACCAAATGACAATTTCCAAATAATGATTAGATCAGTGCCTTCTAAATACTTTGGCTATGGAGTCAGAAAAATTTCAATCCTACGTATGATCAGAGACAGTTTTAAAAATTATGCTTTAATAAGACAAGACTATCATCTCAAGAGCTTCCACTCAAAATATAACTCAAACCAGATTAAACAGTTAGTCTTATCGAATTTAACTCTATTCAAGAGACCAACAAAAACAAAGGAAGATTTGCAGATCTTTCAGTTGACATTCAAACTATATATTGATTTTGAGTTATAACATTCAAGGAATTTAACACAATGAAACACTCTATAAAATAAAATATCTGAAAGACTAATTGAAAACATATAACTTATAACCACAAATAAAAAGAAGAGCAAGTTTATCTTTATTGATGTTGAAAAACTGGTACATAAGAGTTCATAGTTGCAGTTGTTGAACAATTCTACCCCTACTATAAAATGTATTTGTAATGTCCTTCTATCTCGTTCTTGGTATCCATATTAATATATTTTTGAATAGATGCAAACAAGCTACAAACCGGGATGTCGTTTCATAACGAAACCTAATCACTAACTGTAACAATATATAATTACAATATAAAATATTAACTGTCTAAAAAGTTAATCTACATATGTAATAATTGAAAATCTTCCATTAATGCTTTTGTTGAAATAATCTTTCTCCTTCATGTAAAATACTTTTGTCATCAAATATGTTATGAATAACCCCTTTTGAAAATACTTTATCACATTGTCAAATATATTCCTGCAAGAATCATTTGAAATTCATTATTCACATGATATATAAAATCTACCCTAATATTGATTTTTAAATATTAACATTAGGGCAAAAACATTATATTATAAAATGTATTTAATCTTTTGGATATATACTTTGCAAAAATAAATCCATCATTAGTCATAATGCTCCTTACAAATTAATGTTCTAATATAAGCCAAAAAAACATTATAACAAAATGTAAATGAAATTATAGCCCTAAAATTATACAATTTACCTCAATAGATATTTCCAATAATAATCATAGGGTAAAACAGTATATTTCAAAATAAAAATATCCTTTTACAATTCCATTCTATGAGACATGTAAATATATTTCACTTTTAGGATAAATTAATTCCCTTGGAATAAATACATTAAATGGAACCTATCACCCCTTTTATAAATATTACCCTAAAATCAATAAATATTTATACAAAGTAAAAGGAAAATGTCTCAAAGCATCAACGTGAAAGATTAATCATGTTGAAATTATATCAGTTTTATTTACTATAGGGTAAAAGCGTTCTAATTATATCTTTTCAATCTAACTCATGTTCTCAAGGAATATAATAGAGCAATTGGTAAAGCGTGGAGGGTAGATTTAGGTATGTTAATGTTTGTAGCTTCAGTCGTATGATCATTAGAATATATATAATACATGCTGATTAATAATAATATATTATATATGTTATATTATTATTAATCAAATGAAATTTAATATTTAATATTAAATTATTATATTATTCTTAATTAATAAGTGATTTATGAAACATTATAAGATTGATTAACTTATGATTAATAGGAAGAGGCATGTCCTTTCTTATAAATAATAATGAATAGACATGTCCCATGAAAGGACATGTCTCTCCTAGCCTCATTCCTAATATAAATGAAAGAGAGATTGTTGCATTTGGAAAACACATACAAAATAGAGTGCTATTACATTTGCAGCTATCCTAAAACTTAACAAGGTAATTAAAAGGACTGGGTCGAGAGGTCAAGTGTTCAACTCCCTCTCCTCACCTTTTTATTCAAAAATAAAATATAATTAAAATATTAACAAAGGGGTTAAACATGAATTTATTTCCATGTTGTAATTAATTCCCTTTATAATAATAATATAATGTACTTAATTAATTCCCGTTTCAAACCTCTCAAGGAATAACATTAGACTAATAGGTTAGGGAGGGAATGGGTAGGTAGATAGGAAAATGGGTTGGCTTGAGAGGTCGAGTGTTCAACTCCTGATTGCCACTATCTTGCCCAAAATTATTATTATTATTTTTAATTTTTTTTTTAAAATGCATTTAACACGTTGAAATAAAATATTTAAGTTTTGCTCATAAATATAAAAATGCAACAATAAAAAGTATTAGGACCCTTTAAATTATTTAATTTTTAAAAATAGGGAAATAATATAAAAATAAAAATAAATATTTTACTTCCCTGATAATTTTGTATATATTTGGGCTTGAATTTTCAGGTGTCAACAGGTATCAAGTTCCAACATTCAAACTAGTGTTAGAAAAAACCTTATTCTTGTGATCATATAATTCTAAATCTAATCAAAACTAAATGTGGAAAGACATAGAAAACTTGTCTTTTTCACAAAAACATGTGATCTAAATACACCAACAAATAATTCATATAGTTCATGGGAAAATTTAATTATGATCATATTGCATTATTGATATCTTCTTTTCAAACTACTACCACAAATATTTCTTCCTCAGCCCTAGTGTTTGTTTCATCTAGATAATATTAAAAATCATTGAAATCAATCTCTTTCACCATGGTGAGATGTGTTTAGTCTTCCTTAGTCTATGTAGTATTAGAGAGCATTATCTAATTATTCCCTCGAACATATTAAAAAGTTTACCCAACATATTACAATTAATAGACGGCTGCTACCTAATTATTGTAATCTAAGAAAAAAAGAATCTATTTATTTAATTTTTTAATCTTCTATATCTTCTTCTTAATTAAATTTTTGGAACATATAATTTCTTAACTATAAATAGAATTTTGTTAAGATCATCAAAAGAGTACATCTATGAGTTTGAAAGGCAATTAACATACATGAACTAGTAAAGAGGAGTATTACTAATTTATTTCTCTAGAATTTTTATTAATTTAATATTTATTTTGTCTATATATTTATTAACATAAAAGCTAGAATTAATTGAAATATTAATGTCGCATGATTACTATCCTCAGAATTTTCCAAGAAATGAATTGAAATCTTTATCTCATTTTAGTTACCCTAAGTTTCATTCTAGCCTATCTTTTATATTTTAATGATCAAAATTAGTTATAAAGAAAATATGACAATTTAAAGGGAACTAGAGAAAAAGGAAATAAAATAAACAGTAACACATATCACAACACAATGTTAATCATAGTTGAACCAAGTTCTTGATGTAATCTTGAGATCTCATAGTTACAATCCCAATCTTTATTCTATCCTATCTTCATAACCATAGATTTCTAAAAATTAATTGAAATATTTAAGTCTCACATTCACTGCCATAATTTTTATTTTGAAAATTATCTTTATCATTGCACATAAAAAAATTATTACAATCTTTATGTATTATATTTACTACCTAAGTTGTATTCAAACCTTCCTTCATCATTCTGGTATTAGTTACCATGATTTTTATTCTTCCCTATCGCACATAAACTATAATCTTTAGAACTCATATTTATAACACTATATTTTCTTCCAGCCTTGGCACATTCCCAAAAGAAGCTTATCTTGGTCATCTTCTAATCTCATATTAGCTACCCTAACTTTTAATCTAACCTATCCCCACCATTATTGTAATGCTCCACTAGGGAACCCAGGAGAAATTGATATTAAAAAAGATACTAAATTTACAGAATAATTTTTTTGTTAAAGAGTTTACAATTGATAATGAGTAACAATGCGGAAGAAATATAACATAAGACAATACATACTCTTAAATGTAACTCATTTATAGATTACGAATCCTGAGGGTTCCATGACATGGAATTGCATAAGTTAACTAATTACTAAAGACAATAAATAATATACAATATCCATATAATGCAAATGGATAATAAGAACATCATCTCATAAATGAAACCTAGATACAACTGATATCATAAGGTATACATAATGAACCAACATCCATTGCACAATTTGCATGGTATGTAATAAAACTTGATACAAAGTACAATACAATAATCCAAGACTATCACAAGTAATACAAAGATACAAGTATACAACATAAGAAAGATAAGAGCAAGCCTCCAACAATGAAGAGAAAGAAGGTAGAACTACAATATGGTGTTGATGAAAATTATTCAATTGTGTATTTTCATTGATGTTTACACAAGTATAGTGATGTTTACACAAATGTCTAATCCTATCCGTGCACAGATAGTGTCTATCGAGCTCTCTCGGGCATTGAAGATGATCAAAGTGTTTTTTAGTTCTAACCGAGTTCACTCTGGCATTATAGTTCTGGTCGGGCATTGAAGGATTTTAGTATTGACAAAGAAAAATTGTTAGTGTCAGCCGACTAATAGTGGATTATATTTTATGGATAATTAGTTATATGTAGCCGAAAAACATGAATTTTATCATTTATTTGGAAGGATTTCAAGGCCAACTTGACAAGGCTTAACATATATATGTAAGGTCAAGTTTGGATTGAATTGAGTGAGATAAGAGTGGTGATGTGGAATTGCATGTGAAGTGTGATATGAAGAGTGAAGGCAAAATCAAATGTGATTCTTCTTGAAGACAGAATATAGAGGACTACAAAAAAATATCCGATCAGTGAGGATCAAGTACTTGATCCAGAATAGAGACCTGAATTAGAAAAGAAAGTTGCTTATCAAAATAGGTCAATTCATTTTTACTCTCTAAAAATTGTAGCAGTGATAAAATATCTTAATAGAGTAGACTTAACAGTCTTTTGTAAATACTCTAACAAGATGAAATTTCTACATTGAATTGTTTGAAGACCTTTCACAAGGCCACTCCTTACAAGGTAATTAAATCCTCTAACTAGGTCACACCTACTGGTGTGTTAATGTAACCTTTAACAAGGTTGGCTCCTAACAGGGCTCACTTCAGAAGAGTCAAAAAAATAGTGACTAGTTGTTATTGGTGGTTTTTCCCATATTTTGTTTCCACATTAAATCTTGGTGTTATCTCTGTACATTTCATTTTATCTATGGTTTATGTTTCTGCAATTAATTACTAAAGATAATCATAGTTAATATCTTAAGATTTGCTATGTTAACCGAGTGATAGTGAAATATCTATGTTAACCGAGCAACAATGACTAATTTTTTTAAGATATCTAAGGGACTTGGATTTGTTTTTCTGGTAACTGATTCAGGCCTCCCCTCTGAGTTACTCAACTTATTTCAAATAATTGGTATTAGAGCGATAAGTTCTTATAGGGAAGGTTTAAAGGCCTAAGCTAAAGATCAGAGATGTCTTATAGAAGGGAGATCCCTAAGCTCAACAAGGACAACTTTGAAGCATGTCAAGATTTGATGAGGATACATCTATCTACTATTGTAGATACTAGTTTTCAATTCCTCGATCACAAGTATGTGGAACCACCGAGACCTATGTCTATGGATCATACGGTTGAAATGAAGTATCATAACATAATAATGATTCATATAGCCTCTACACTTAGCTATTCTCAATTTGATGAGGATCTAGAAATCATTGAAGCATTACTTGCAAGGAGAGATGTAAAAGGAAAAGGATAATACAAAGGAAGAATACCATTGATTTTATTTTCATGTGATGAGGTCGGTCACATTGCTGCTAAATGTCCGAACAAGGAAGACAAAGGTGAGAAAAATTTCAACAAGTATAAAGGCAAGAAAGACTACAAAAGCTACAAAAGCTACAAGGACAAATGTAAGAAATCTTGTTATATTGCTAAAGATTTTGATAGTGATGAAGATGAATATGAAATTCTTTACATTTCTATTAAGGATGAGTCAGATAGTGAGGATAATGAAAATACAACACTATATTCTAATATTAGCAAGAATGACACCTAGATAATTGATAGTGGTTGTTCTCACAACAAGACTGGTGATAAAACCAAATTTGAACATCTTGAATAGTATGATGGTGGGAGTGTTATTTTTGGGAATGATGAACCCTACTATGTAAAAGGTAAAGGTTGTATTGCTCTTATAGAAGGAATCAAATGTGATAATGCTTATTGGGTTGAAGGACTAATGATGGGGAGCTCCTCTCCTAGAGCTTTCTTTCTCTCTCCAAGACCTTCTCTTTCTCTTCCTTAGGGTCTCTATCACTACCCTAACTATATGATA
This sequence comes from Thuja plicata, assembly GCA_018584345.1. NCBI lineage: Eukaryota > Viridiplantae > Streptophyta > Pinopsida > Cupressales > Cupressaceae > Thuja > Thuja plicata. The sequence goes on along the minus strand of MU224975.1, from coordinate 1,827,800 downwards.
CCTCTCTAGTCCTCTTACACACTAGGATCTCTTGACCAACTTCAAACACATCACTAAACCCTTCTCCATAGCCTTACTCTTTCATGGCTTACTTGATCACCTAACCATCCAACTGACATTCCCTCTTGTGAGTTGGTTCCTTGAATATTTCCTAATTCATTTCAACACCCCTTGATCCAATCTTGAGGAGATTTTAGCCCAATTCCAATCAGGTTCAAGATTCTAGTCTTTTAGGCCTTGTAACCTTTTTAGGCCAATTAGCCCTCCTAAACACTGAAAAGTTGGATTTTCTCTAAAAATCCTTCAACACCCCTAGAGTCTCATCACATATTATTTGTGGGTTTTTCCTAACCTTAGATATTTTCTAGGTCTCCAATTCCCACACTTTCCGTACAGTGGACTTCTACCAAACCCCTAAAAATAAGGGTTTCTAGGGCATAAAGACTAGTTTGGTTTCTTGAACTTCTTTAACTGATCAATTGAGTTCCTTAGAAATTATCCTTCCATAAAATGTTCTGAAATTCATGCCCCCACACTCCTCTTTCCTTGATTGGCACATACCAATCAACTAGCAATCATCATTGCTACTACACTACTCAGACACCCTAGCTAGAATAACTAGTACTTGCCTAGGGCCTGATTGTTCTCTTTCTTCCCCTGCATACACACACTCCACACACCATATCTATAGAGTATATACAATGAATTAATGTATTTCAAGTGGTCATGGGATTTTTAACCATGGGAATACCAAGAAAAGCCATCTTTTACACGACTGGACCAAAACTGGCCAGTGAACTCACAAAATACAAAGAATTAAACAAAAGCTTGTTGGAATAATGATACATTTGGCATCAGTGAATGCACTTAGTGAAAACACTTATTCGTTTTTGAATGCTTACCGAGCTTATCACTCAGCCCACAGCCTATACCGAGCATTCAGTAAAGCTCACCGATCAAACAGTTCAAACCGAGCAGTAAGGCAGTCACCGAGCATATAAGAAGAACAGCAGTTACCGAGCAGACGGTAGTCACCGAGTCATCAGTTGAAGATAACTGAGAGGTCAGTTTCTACCGAGTCACCAGTGGTTACCAAGTGACAATGTATTTACCGAGTCACTACAACTACCGAGTTCCAAGCTACACTACGGGACTAGTATGGACCGAGCTTCTACTCTTACCGAGAGCATGACGATGCCGAGTACAGTAGTGGATGCCGAGT
>MU224975.1:1780281-1819810 GCA_018584345.1 Thuja plicata | reverse complement strand
TTGCTTCTAACAGGGCAGATCATCAGAAGTGATCATTGTAAGCCTTAACCGGCCAACTTTATACTGCAGTACCAAAGTTTTGTGGGTACTATCCCCACCCCAATTTTACTTTCTATTTGGAAGGTTTTTGGGTTACCAATCTTTGTGTTATGTGTTATGAATGTTTACATTTTCATGTTTGCAGTAGATTAGATGAATGAATGGTTAAAGAATATAAAAGTGCATAAATGTATTAAAAGATTTAAGTGTTACTGATTCACCCCTCCCCTCTCAGTAACTCTGTTAATCCTGAATATTTCCAACAAAGCTAACCAGATAGAAAAATTAACTAAACCAATGCCACAAAGATCTAAGGAATTACATTTAAAACACTCTCCATGCTTTCATTCAATCCATTCAATCCACAAAAGTGTTGGATGATGGCTCTATATGTTAATTACACTGCAAATTGGTTCTTTCCAATAACCAATCCATACAAAATAAAATCTAACTGTCATATTAGGGTTGTAGTGACCTTATATATTATCTTTGGACATTTCTAGACCCTCTAGTTTGGATTTGGGCATCATAAAAGCCGGTTCCTAAAATCTAGGAAATGTTATCATGACAACTTTTAAAAGTTGTCATGGCAACTTTGACAACTTTTGTCAAAATGACACTTTCTTAACTTTGATGGCCCTATTTGGTTTCAAACCTTACCAAATGACCTCAAATGACTTTAAAATATTAAAATCTTGAAAATATCCCCACTTTCAAGTTTTGGTCAACCCTTTGACCTTTTGGTTGACTTCTAGGTTCTAGACCCCTAGAATCAACTTGACTCAACAACTCACAAAACCTAATCTCTTCTAACACTAAAACACACCTAAAACACACTAGGGCCTTTATAAAATATTCCTTATTCATGGATGGTTGGCCAAACCAACCTACAAGCCAAAACTACTAAAGATCTTCCTAAAGACCTTAGGGTGCTCCTCCACCATCCTCCCCCTGCAACAAGAAAGTTAAGTTACCTGTGGTGTCAGGAACTACTCACGGGTGACATGCTTCTTGAAGTCACTCTTAGCTATCCAAGTGGCTTCTGACTCTGGTTGTTGTCTCCACTTCACTAGATGCCCCATATATACCTTTTGTCTTGTCTTCTTCTTTACCCTTGAATCCAATATATTTTCAACTTGTGGCTTTCTTTGTTCTAGAGTCTTGAACTCTCCCACGTCCTTATGCACCTCTGTACTATATTAAAACTCATACATCTCTAGCCCCTATGCTTGATCAAATCCTTCACATTGAATATTGGAGAAATAGACATCTCCTTGGGAAACTCCACCTTGTAAGCATTGGGTCCATACTTAGCCAATAGCTTGCAAGGTCCAATCCTTTTCATCTATAGCTTACTAGGTATCCCCTTTTGTAGTGTTTCCTTATTCAGGAACACCATTAGTAGTTCACCCACTTCAAATTGCAAATCTCTTCTTCCCTCATCTCTTTTAGCCTTCAACTTCTTATTGGCCTCCATTAAGGTCTTTTTCACTTGTTCATGGACTTCCTTCATTGATTGTGTGAATTCATCAGCATGTCAACTAACTCCCTCATATCCTTTGAAGTGTCTGAGCTCCATCACACCCCTTGGATGTGCCCCATACACAATCTCAAATGGACTTTTCCCTGTAGTCCTATTTGTTCTATCATTATAGTCAAATTCTACCTGTGGGATAACTTGCTCCCATCCTTGTCCATATTCCTTTGTCAGACATCTAAGCAAGTTCCCAAGAACTCTATTAATTACTTTATCCCACCCATCCATTTGAAGATGATAGGAAGATCCATGAGATAAGTTTGTACCTAGTCTCTTCCATAGGGTCTTCAAAAAGTGCCCCATGAACTTCACATCCCTGTCTGCAACAATACTCATTGGTAGACCATGAATCCTCACTATCTCTTTGAAGAACAAGTAGGCAATATGGCTGGCATCATGTGTTGTCTTACATGGGATGAAGTGGCTCATCTTACTAAACCTATCTACCACTTCAAACACATTGTCTAAACTAGTTAGAGTCCTAGGTAACCCCACTATGAAATCCATACTTATACACTGCCAAGGCCTGTTTGGGATGGGTAATGGCTGGTAAAGTCCTACATCTGATGAAGTTCCTTTAGCCTTCTAATATATGCCACACTGTTCCACATATCTCCTTACTTCCATCTGCATTTTTGGCCACCAGTAGAACCTTTCCACTAGGTCTAGTGTCTTGTTTAGTCCAAAGTGTCCTCTTAGGCTCCCATTATGTTTTTCCTATATGAGGTTCTCCCTCATACTACCTTTTGGAACACATAGTTGATTTCCTTTGAATAGAAACCCATTCTACAAAATCATATGAAAGTGATTATCAAAATCTTTGTAGACTTTGTAAATCTCTGAGAAATCTAAATCTCCCTCATATAGGTCCTTGAAACCTTTAAATCTTATACTTTGAAACTTAATTTCCTAAATGGTGAGTAGTCTCCTACTAAGGGCATCTAAAAATTTGTTTTGCACCCCCTTCTTATGTTTTATAGTGAAGGTATATGACTATAGGAACTCCATCCATTTGATGTGTCTCAAGCTAAGCTTTTCTTGAGTGTTTATGTAACTTTGTTCCCACTTGTCTCTTCATGAACATAGTTCACTATTTTGTCACCTCCTTTTGAAGTAATTCTCTTCTCTGGACATCTATATATAGGATGTCTTAACTGGTTATAGTGATAACACTTCATGTTGGCATAATAGTTGCCTCTTCCTTGGCCACTGCCTCTTCCTCTGTTGTTCCTTCCTCTACTTGAACTTCCCCTATTGAAGTTCCCTGTTCACTAAGCTTAGTCTCTAATTGTCCTTTAGATTCAGAGCTTCTTCCTCCATAACCACTTCTTTGTCCTCTAGCATCTCTTCCTCTACCTCTTCCTCTTGAAGTATTGGAATCTTATTTCTTCTTCAACTTATCCTCCACCTTGATAGCAATTTGGTGACACTTCTGAACTGTATATGGATTCAAAAGACTCATCTCATCTTGAATGGTCCATTTGAGGCCATTAAGATACCTTTCTACCTTCACTTTCTCATCTTATGCTATCCTTGACCTCATACAAAGTCTTTGGAACTCTTCAGTGTAAGAGTTAAAATCTAGGTCATTCTTCCTTAGACCTTTTCTTCTCTTATGGAGTTGGATTTCATAATCCTCAGGGATGTAATCCTCTCTTACTTTTGCTACCATAGCTCTCCATGAAGCAATAGGCTTCTTCCCATCCTTCTCTCTCTCATCTTGGATGAATTTCCACCAAGTGAGTGTAAATTCTCTCAACCTAGCTTTTGCAACCTTCACCTTTTGAGCCTCAATGATTCCATCACCCTCAAAATGGTTTTCTAAGCCCTCTATCCAATCAAGAGCTAATTCTGGTTCCATTTTTCCACTGAAAGTGGGAGCTCCTTCCAATGCTCTGCCACTCATAGCTTTTAGAGCTTTCAAGAATGGTTCTTTTTCACTGAGAGGGTTAGCCTCAAGGACTTCATCTTCAATGGAAATGTAATTTCCTTTCCCTCCAACCTTATCTAACACTTCATCTTCCTTCACATCAACTTCATCAACTTTTTATTCAAGTTGAGACAATCTATCTCAGAGTAATATGTTCTCCTCATCTTGTTCATCCACCTTATTTTTTAATTCAGAAATAGTCACCATTGTTGAATCTCCAATGGATTCCTCTAGTTGTTACGTTAACTACAAGCCTAATCAAAGAGGCTTTGATACCAATTTGATAGAAGTAATCTCCAAAGTCTGCTTGCACAATTCTTAAGATAGGACTTAGTTTTCCCTAGCCCAATATAGGATCCTAACTCCACTATATGATCTCCCTAAGTCAATAGACACTCTGTCTAGGACCTCACCTAACTCTTCTCTAAGAGTTACAATAATTGTGCTTTCAGTTTGGATGACAACTATCTTAGTTTTGTCTCAATGCTTCAAAAGACTTGAAGAAACTAATGCAAATTTATCCATTCCAATATACTCCATTCTACAAGGGAAATGTGGGTACTTTTTATGTCCTCCTTACTCCCAAACAACTCAAAATCCATAATTTTTTCCACTCCAATTAGTCAAGTTCACAACTTGTCTTCAAACTGTCCAGTTAGGCCTAATGGCTCTATTAGCCCTCTCCAAAGGGTTTTTCAAGAATAACATGCAAAAATCACACACAACCCCCAAATATTTTTAGGGATTCAGATACCCTTTTTGGAGACCTAAAATATTTCTAAGGTCTTAGGTCCCCAACTCATCTGTACAACATTGTCCTAGAAAGTAGGGATTTTAGGCCTATTTTGGAGCATTACAAGCAATGGTCTAATTTCTCCTCACAAATTAATCCAGTTGGATTGGCACTGCTCTGAAATCAAACCTAGGGAATCATAAGACCCTAAAAACACTCTGAAATCACCTGGTTCAATTCTCCATCTCATTCCCTTGTCTCTGTAATAGGTTTCTAACCTCTCATGCACCTAACTAGGCTGTCCTAACTCGCCCAGGGCATGAGTTTAAAAATAGCTCCACTCATCTTCTAAAATCCTACCTCTATATAGAGAATTTAAAAACACTCCACTATGATTTTCATCCACCCTTTTAAGGTTTCCATGGTTTAAGCTCAAGTGGGAGCCATGAAAGAAAAAAAATGGCTAAAAGACACCAGCAGACTACCTAGTTTGCAATTATTTTCCTACCACTCGAAGATTAACTCAAAAAAACTTGCTCTCTGAAAAGAAAAGTCGTATATCACTCCACACTACATGAATCCATAGTTAAATCTTGATATTTAATCCATTAACACACCATTAAAATGCAAATTAGTAGACTGCACACTGTATACAGGGAACTCTTCTTTCTTACTCACAAAAACTTGATTACAAAAACTCTCTCCTTGGTATTCAATCCTGAGAGTGTCTTAGATGCCTTTCTCCACCATTATAGGCCATTTTAAATCAATTACCACTCCTACATTTATGGAAATCCTATGTTTTCAAGTTGCATGCAACATTTGCAATTTATTGCAAATGTTGTCATGACAACTTTTGGCATCTTTTTGCATTTATTATGCCAACTAGAATATAGGGCCTCTATATTTTGTAGTTTGATAAACTAACCCTATTTAATGACCTTAAGGCATATTTTACATCATCCATGGGTCTAGAACACATTTTTAACCCAAATCCCAACCTTAGACCAACTAGGCCTAAACTAACAAAATAACTAACAATGACTAATTAGTGACCTTGGTACTAATACCAACTCACCTAGTCCACATGACCTACTAAGGCCTCAAAGAAAACACACATCTCCGGCTTGACTAAGGTCAGATACATTCCAAAAACTTGTAAGGCTTGAGGATTTCCTAGGTCCTCCTGCACCACTTTGTTTCAGTTTAACCATTGATTCATAAAATCTCTTAACCGAGTGGAATTTAACCATCCTTGTAGTATTGAGATACTCAAGAGTATCAAAAGGTTTTCATGTTGACAACATAGTGAATGCTAGGTCAAATGATAAACTATTAGTTTTAAATCCTCTAACAAGGTCACACTTAATAGTGTGTTTTTAACCTTTAATAGGGTTGGCTCTTCACCGAGCTCACTTTAGAAGAGTGAAAATTTTGGGTTACCGGTCCCAAGTGGTTTTTCCCTTAATAGGGTTACCACGTTAAAAATCCATGTGTCAAATCTGTATATGGTTCATTTCTTTTATGTTTCTCTTTACACATTACTAAAACATGATTGGTTGGTAAACACTAAATTTATTTAATGTTATTCAGTAAAGTCTAAGAAAAGGATAAAGTGTATATTCACCAAGTAGTATATATTTGAAAAGATTACTTAAAGGCATACATCTTGTAGGACTGAAAGATAACTGAAGGTATTATATATGTGATATAGGTTTTGTTTGGATTATTGGAATAATTTTTTAGGCCACTGATTCACACCACCCCNCCCCCCCCCCCCCCCCCCCCCCCCCCTCTCAATTATTTTAACAATTTGTATCAAAGATAGTGTGTTTGGAAGAGAGTTTAAAGACTCAAGATAAATATCACAAGATGAGTAAAATGGATGTGCCTAACTTGAACAAGGACAACTTTGCATCATGGAAAATCAGGATAAGAATCCACCTATCAGGTATTGGAAATGATGTCACACAATACTTGGATACTGAATATGCTACACCGACAAGACCTCTAACTGTTGATCAATTGAGAGATTAACATGAACACAATTATATGATGATAGAACTTAATTCTTCACTATCCAATGCTGAATTTGAAGATGTCAAATAATGCACCATTGCAAAGAAAATTTGGGACAAACTCAAGCTAGTACATGGAGGAGATACAAATGTGCTGAGAGCTAAAGCTGAAAGCCTAAGAGGAGAATTTGATGACCTAAGAATTAAAGAAGGGGAGAGAATCACTCAATACAGTAGAAGAATCAAAGAAGTTTATAATTCTATCTGAGGTGTAGGAGATGTACTTAGAGAGGAAACAGTGGTAAGTAAACTTATAAGAACTTTACTGCATGTTTATGCTATTAGAGTGTCTACAATTCAAGAAATGAGAGTAGTAGAAAATAAAATTGTTACTATAGATAGTTTTATTAGTAGAATTATTTCATTTGAGATTAATAACTTTGACAATAGTTTCTTACCAACTATTGAGCCTACATTCAAATCTTCTCTAAAAATAAGTAAATCAAGTCATAAACACACTATGAAAAATGATAGTGAAAGTGATAGTGATGAACAAGAACTTGATGAAATTGAAGCACTAATGGCTATAAGATTGAAAAGAGGAAAAGGTAGATACAAAGGTAAATTACCATTGGTATTTTTTAACTGCAAAGAAATTAGACACTTTTCTGCTAGATGTCCTAACAAAAGAAAGGATGAAAGAAACAATGACAGATCTTATGAAAAGAAGTTTGACATAAGTGATGACTGAGACTGTAGAAGCAACTGACACTCTGATAGAAGAGATAAATGAGACTACAAGGACAAAGGCAAGAAGGCTTGTTACCTAGTTGAGAACAAATCTAAAAATACTGACACCAATTTTGATAAAGATATTGAGGTAGTATTTGTTGCTATGAAGGATGATTCAGATGAAGAAGAAAGGTATGTTGAAACTGCACTCATATCTAAAGTTAGAAAAAAAGATGTCTAGATTATTGATAGTGGATGTACTCACCACGTGACTGGAGATAAAGAAAATCTTGAAACTTTTGAATATTATAATGGTGGATCAGTTAGGATGGGTAATGACTCACCTTGTCTAGTTGAAGGTAAAAGAACCATCATGTTGACTAATCTAATTAGATGTGAAAATACATATTGGGTAAAAATACTTAACTATAATCTATTGAGTGTTTCAGAGATGAATAACACAGGACACCGAGTTGCATTTGAGAATAAAAAGGCAAAGATATATAATGAAATAGGAAGGTTGATTGGCACTGGTGTACAAACAAAAGGTAACCCATTCTATCTTGATGATATTAAGACCACTAGTTTATTGGCTAGAAATGAAGACATTTGGTTGTGGCATAAAAGGTTATATCATGTGAATTTTGACAAAATGGTTAGGATAAGAAAGAAGATAAAGGTAAGAGGCTTACCAAGCATGTCAAAGCCCGACCATGTCATGTGTAAGAATTGTCAAAAAGGAAAAATGAAAAAGTCTAGTTTCAAGAGAAAAAACATACACATCTAATGTTATTCTAGAATTGGTCCATAGTGACTTATGTGGACCGTTGAGAACAAAGATCTAGTATGGTGATAGGTACTTCATTCTATTTTTTGGTGATTATTCTAGAATGATGACTATCATTTTCTTAAAAGAGAAATGTGAATCATTTAAGAAGTTCAAATGGTATAAATCTATAGTCAAAAAACAAAGTGGAAAGGAACTAAAATGTCTAAGATTAGATAGAGGAGGAGAATTTATTCTTGATGAATTCACTAACTTTTGTAATGAGCATAGAATTACAAGATAGGTTTCCACACCGAGAACACCACAGAAAAATGGGATTGCTAAAAGGAGGAATAGATCAATTGTTGATTGTGCCAGAACACTGATGATTGAAAAAGGCATCACACAAATATTTTGGAGAGAAGTTTTAAGTAATGATGTCTATACATTAAACCAAGTTCAATTGAAGAAAAAAACCAATAAGACACCTTATGAGCTATGGTATGGATACACACCAAATTTAAGTTACTTTAAAAATTTTGGAAGTCAATGTTATATATTGAAATATTATAGAAATGGGAAACTTGACTCTAAAAGTCATGAAGGAATATTTCTAGGATATTCTACCAAAAGCAAAGCTTATAAATGTCTTAACAAAACCTCTAACAGAATCATTGAAAGTGAAAATGTTAAAGTGGATGAATTCTCTGAGAAAAATGATGAGGAAATTCAAAAGGAACCAGAAGATTACCACATATTTGTCTACAGTGAAGAACCTGACACTCTTCCCGAGCAACAGTGTATTGCTACTGAACGACAGAACAATGCAACCAAGCAATAGGCTACACATACCAAAAATCAAGAAAATTCTCACAGTGATGAACCGAGTGATGAAAATCAAAATGAAGGTCAAGATGATGATCATAATGATGAACAGTGATCTGAACCTGTACTTTCTAAGTATTTCAGAAGACACCATCTGCAGGACCAAATAATTGGAGACAAAAGAGTTGGAATGAGAACAAGAAGTAAGTCACTAAACACTAGATGTTTCATTTGTGATTTTGAGCCTAAATCTGACAATACTGCACTTGAGAATCAAGAATGGGTTAGCTCTATAAATGAAGAGATTGAACAGATTGAGAAGAAAAAAACATGGACATTAGTACCTAGATCGAGTGACAAAAATGTCATTGAAACCAAATGGATATTGAGAAACAAATTGATTGAGAATGAAGAAGTCACAAGGAACAAAGAAAGACTTGTATGCAAAGGGTATGCACAAGAAGAAGGTATTGACTATGGAGAAAAATTTGCACCCATTTCCTGACTAGAAGGAGTAAGAATTCTACTTGATTATGCTTCTTTTAAAGGATTAAAAGTATAATAAATGGATGTAAAATTTGCATTTCTGAATGGATTACTAGAAGAGGAGTTATACATTGAGCAACCTGAAGGGTTTGTTGATCCTAACAAGAGGAACATGGTTTGTAGACTACAAAAATCCTTTTATGGATTTAAATAAGCACCAAGAGCATGGTATGAAAGACTTCACTCTTATCTCATTAGTATTGGATTTATAAGAACAATTGATAACAATAATCTTTATTTGAAAGAAGATACTTATGATAAAATTCTGATTGCTAAGATATTTGTTGATTATATCATATTTGGAGGTAATGATATGTTATGAAAGACATTTTATAATGAAATGAGAAAAGATTTTGAGATGTCAATGTTTGGAGAGATCAATTTTTTCCTTGGTCTACAGATTCTACAACAGGCTGCAGGCATCTACATCACACAATCCAAATACATCAAAGAAGTTTTGAAGATATTAAAAATGGAGGACTCCAAACCAGTTGGAACACCTATGGAAACTCGATGAAAATTGACAAAGGATGACAAGACATCTGAGGTAAATCAGACCTTATATAGATCTATGATTGGAAAACTAATGTATGTTGTACATACTAGACCAGATATAGCACATGTAGTTGGTATAGTTGCAAGATTCTCTGCTAATCCTAAGGAATCACACATGAATGTTGTTAAAATAATTTTGAGATATCTAAAGAATACCAAAGACTATGGCTTGTGGTATAATAAAGAAGGCATATTTGAGCTTTAAGTTTATACCAATGTTGATTGGGCTGGAAACATAGATGATAGAAAGAGCACAACATGAGGAGAATTCTTTATGGGTGATAGACTCATCACATGGATAAGTAAAAAAGAAAGGATGCATATCTCAGTCAACTATAGAAGCATAATATGTGGTTGCTGCTACAAATTTCTCTAACAATGCATGGATCAAGAAATTGATGAAAGGTATGAATATCAAAATTCTTGAACCAGTAATTATCTATTGTGATAACACAAGTGCTATCAACATTTCAAAGAGCCCTGTGATGCATGCTAAAATAAAGCACATTGCTATTAAGTATCATTACTTGAGGGAACAAGTACAAGAGAAAGAAGTTATACTAGAATATGTATAATCTAAAGAATAATTAGCAGACTTATTCACAAAGCCATTGCCAAAAGATACATTTGAGTACCTAAGGAAGAGACTAGGGGTCTGACCCTTGTCTACTGGTCACTAAGATAACTAGGAGGCTGCATCAACCTATACATTATCAGAAGATCAATCATGTTGATACAAGAAAAAATATGGAATACAATGACATATCAGTACAAGAAGGTACTTATCTAGACTGAACACCAGATATATTATTGGCTACTAAAGAGTTGTATTGCTGATGGACATAATGGAGAGGAATATATTCATTGTATATATTTATTTGGCATTTTTTTCAAAGGGAGAGGAATATATCCATATGAAATATCTATCATGATCATCCAAAGGGAGAGAAGAGAAATACCCATCAGGGAGAGGAACACTCAAAGGGAGAGAAAACATTAGAGAAAGAAGATGATTCTACAAAGGGAGAGAAAGATTCAAAGAAACAACCATACATCCAAGGGAGAGAATTGAGAGAAAGTTCACACTGCATATCTATCCAGAAAAGGGAAAAGAGATTCTACAAAAAAGGGAGAGACAGAAGCAGAAGATAGAATCGCTACACCTATCCATTGAAGGGAATGAAGAAAGGGAAAGCACTCTGCAAGAATCAAATCTAAGTTAGAACAACTTACCAAGAGTCAGATACTTGAATTGGTCATAGAACAATAAGTTTGGTATGTTATGGCATGCTTAACATTACATATTTCATATTGAATTGATAGTATGTTTCCATCAATTCCAAAGGGAGAGATTGATGAACTAGATAACTGATTGAATGTTTTAAGATGTTAAGTTGATGATCACCAAGCTACAGAAAGTAAATGCAAGAAATTAAATCAGTTAATGTATTGTATTGTCAATGATGTCAACTTGATATAATCTAATTGTTCATATACATATTGTCATAGACTTCAAGAAACCAAAGAGATAAAGTTTATGTTATCGATAAATATAAAATGCAAGTGTACATTGAGTGACAATAAACACCAATAGACAGTGCACACCGACAAACAGAGAACCCTGAGTAGTCAAAGTGTATACCAAGCACCGCAAAACCAAGCATAACTGAAGTGGTCAGCAAGCAAAACTGAATTTGATGCCCGAGGACAACTGGAGTCAATGAACAAGCAAACTAAGAGTTGATCGCCGATCAAAATTGGACTTAGAAAATGACAAAATACTTAGCTGGAAAGAGTTATATTTAGAGTTAACTGATTGATTATTTTATTCTCATCGACCAATTGAACTAAAGATTTAAAGCTATTTTTTTCCATAGTTGTCAAGGAGAAATCTATGGAATAAAACTAAAGAAAACCTTTAAAGATTAAAGCAATGCATGGTGAGATTTGCGGATCAAGAAGAAATCTACATCAAGAACAAGAAAGAAAAGGACATTAAATGGTGAAATCATGTCTATATAAAGAGACAAGTAATTTATTATGGAGATAGAGGAATTCTGAATATAATTCTAGTGAAGATAGAAGTCTTCATGTAGATATGATCATACAGGTTGAAGAACAGAGCCAAGAATTTTGCAGACATCAAGCAACAGAGAACCAAGAGCATTCATTGAGAAGAAAGAAGAAAGAAGGGGAGAAAAGGAATTGAAGAGAACATTGATCAGTGAGGTATTATGGACTAACAATAGATCTGAAAATATGCAAAGTAAATTTGTATTGTTGAACAGATCATTTACTATTTCATTTTGACCATTGATTTAGAAAATCTCTTAACCGAGTGGGATTTAACCATTCTAATTGTATTGAGATACTCAAGAGTATCAAAAGGTTTTCATGTTGACAGAATAGTGAATACTAGGTCAAATCATAAACTATTTTTTTAAAATCCTCTAACAAGGTCACACTTAATAGTGTGTTTGTAACCTTTAACGAGGTTGGCTCTTCACCAAGCTCACTTTAGAAGAGTGAAAATTTTGGGTTACCTGTCCCAAGTCATTTTATCCTTAACAAGGTTTCCACGTTAAAAATCCATGTGTAAAATGTGTATATGGTTCATTGCTTTGATTTTTTTCTTTACACATTACTAAAACAGGATTGGTCGGTAAAGACTAAATTTATTTACTTCTATTCGGTAAAGTCTAAGAAAAGGATAAACATTATATTCACCAAGCAGTATATACTTGATAAGATTACTTAAAGGCATACATCTTGTAGGATGAAAAGATAACTGAATGTATTATATATGTGATATAATTTTTGGTTGGGTTATTGGATTAATTTTTGAGGCCACTGATTCACCCCCCAATTATTCTAACACAAAGTTCATAATCTAAAAAATAGAATTACCTTATTTTCTTTGGGTGAAAGCTGACACGTCTCTATCTTAAGCATATTTTCCTTTTGGTATCCTTTATCATTCAAGCTTTTTAATAAATTTGAACTTTGAACCTTATTTCTCATAATTCATAATTCAAATTTCATTCTTCATAAGCGGTGATTTAAGGCCTTTGAGGAGGTGATGAAAAATGGTTGTATGGATAAACGGAATATTCCAAGAATTTCAAGATTTAAAATTCTAATAATGGAAATTAATCATTGGAAATTGTGCTCATCGTGCAGAAGTGACTTATAATTAATGAATTGTTAGATTTATGTCTAATTAGCAGTAATTTCGCATGATAGTATTAGCTGTCTCGAGCATGCAAAATCTGCAATGGATTTCTCCAACCTTTATTTATGTTCTTTTGAAGTCATTTACAAAATAATAAGTTGTTCAATCTAATCCAGACGAAAGATGGGGAAGGTAATTGTAGATTCATTTTTAGAGTAAAAATCATTGAGGAAATCAATTGGTGAGTTTTGATTCTTCTTCTTAAGCTCATTATTTGAATTGCAGAGTAAAGAATAGGTTGTCAGTTTCCATTTGTTCTCAAAATATCTTATTTTTATGGGATCGCTTCTATTAAAATCATGGTTGTCTCAATACCCACCTTGCCCAAATTGGGGAAAACATCTTGCCTGGTCAATTTGATTCTAGAAATGGGTGATACATTATTAATCCAAGTAGATATGAGAGAAATTTTAGAGAGATTCAAGAACCCTAAAGAAGGCTCTAGGGTCGTTAAGATTGTTGAAAGTAATTTAGTTGAAGCAACAACTTTCCCTAGTGTAGCACCTTGCCCTGAATTGGTGCTTGAGTGTATGAACAAATATGACTCAATGGAGAGGTCCATTTATATCAATAATGGAGATATTCTGGTAAGAATCAAAAGAGATATTGTAATGGCTTCAATGGGAATCCCTATTAAATATTCGTATGAGGATTGGGCAATAGGGACTGCTTATTATTTCTTCTCTAAAAATAATTCTTTGTATAGAAATGTTATTGCTCAACATTGGCTATTGAAGGTCCATAAGGGAGGCTCTCATTTACCCAAGCCCTTAACCAGAGAGTATTTGATCAATGAGGTGAGCGACATTATAATATTACTAAACAGAGTTAAATGAAATGCTCATTCCTTTTACTGGGAAGACTAGATGTATTTCTTCATCAAAGTATTACTAAGCTGGGACAAATTTCTAGATTGGACGGAGATAATTGTGGAATAGTTACATGAAATCCAATCCCATTTTGTAGGTATGAAGAGGTTCCACATTTCTTCTTACCTTTTCTATATTTTTCCATGTACAAGAGAATGGCGTGGACTGCCACACGAACCTTGGGTTCAAGGAGTGAAGATATACAAGTATCACCCATATTTGCAATGGAGGATAAATCTTGAGGAGTTCAGGCTGGTAAATGATGTTTGTGCAGTAAGACTAGTTCATGAAGTGCAAGGAAATGTGAAAAAAGAATGTCTAACAAAGTAATGCAACTAATCAGTATTTATGGTAGCTACTTATTTAGTTTCGGCTATTTACATATATCAAGGTTGGAGGATTTGAAGGTGAACCTTTCAGGTTACCTAGGTACACCCTTGATAACCATGTTTTAATAGAAGTAGCTAGACAATTAGCTCATGTGACTAAGAGGTTAAAAGGAAACAAAAATTATGGAATAGCCTTTTCCATGGAACTAGGATCTTATAATTTCAAAATTGTTTCTGATGCATTTAATCTAGAAGTTGAATTCAAAAGACTAAACTTGCAAACTTACTTGGTGAGGCTCCATTTTGACAAGAAAAGTTTTGTGATGTCTCACTTGAAAATTGGAGATGGTTTATCCCATGAGCCTCAATTGGAAGAATACTAGGAAGACCGTGATAATGAATTTGAACTTAGGAGAAGATTGTGGTCGAGGTTTACCTTAGGGAAGATTGTTTCTATGAAATTGGAAATGAATATCAAAGGAGTTACTGTGGAGGAAGAAAAAGAAGTGTTGGACTCAAAGTTCACTAAAAAAATCCAAGGGTTATCTATCCCGGAAATAGATTTAAATAGATAAGAAGAAGATATTATTAAAACTATAACCTTCAATGTAATTCGAAGGACATAAAATGGGCTGACGGAGTGGAAATTGGAGGAAACATATATTCAAAAGGAAGCATTCTTTACTAATGCACTTGTTGGTTCCACTCCAAAAATCTTGTTAATATTAATGATCAAATGGTTAACTTTGATGTTGTAGGTTCAGGTAAATCTGGTAAAAGTTCAACTAAGAAGAAGAAATCTTCTCCCACCGAGCCTTTCCTTATTCGTGTAACCCACTCTAGAAGTAAATGAAAGAATAAAAATATTCCAGAAATAAAATAATTCATTGACTTGAGCTCAGTGGAGGAGGTTCTTGAGAAAATGGAGAACCAAGCCAAATAGACCCCTGTAATAGAGAAGACTCAAACTGGGAAAGGTACATAGGAAAACATTGACACAACTGGTGGTATGATACTTATAGATTCAAGTAGTGTTCAAACAACTCCATCAAAAGGTTCTAAAAATGCTTCAAAATAGTTAGAGGCTTCACTTAATAGAAAACATTGTGTAGTTCCTTTATTTGTACCCATTGAAGACATGGTGAGAAAGTTCCTTGACAAAAGACGTAAAAGAAAAAAGCCAAAATTAGAGGCTATCCTGGAAGCTGATGAAAATACATGACACTAGATGGCAAAGATGTTAGTAATAACATAGAGGGGGGGTGAATCAGTGGCCTCAAAAATACTCACATTAATCAACCCAAAAAATTAGTACCATAATATTAAGCCTCTACTTATCTTCAGTCCTATATGATGAATGCCTTCAAATGTACTTATCAAATAACTACTGTTTGGAATGCTCTATTAGACCTTATTCTTAATGTTTACCAAATAGAAGTCTTTCAATTTACCAAAAAATAGTAAATTACTTAGAGTATACTGATCAATCTAGATTATCTATGTCTAATGCAAAACACTAAAGTAATGACTCATAAACACATTGACACATGGATTTTTAACATGGAAACCCTGTTAAGGGAAAAACTACTTGGGACCAGTAACCCAAAATTTTCACTCTTTTGAATTGAGCTCAGTGAAGAGCCAACCCTATTAAAGGTTACAAACACAATGTTAGGTGTGACCTTGTTAGAAGATTTAAAATATTAGTTTGTCACTTGATATTGGGCATCTCTATGCTACCTTCAATGACCAAACCCTGTGTAGTTTGTCAAATGGTATCTGGCATCTCATGCTATCTTCATGATCAAAATTTTTGACACTCCTTGGGATGTATCTCAATATAGAAAGGATCTTTAAATCCCGCTCAGTTAAGAGACTTTCTGAATCAATTGGTAAAATAAAATAGTATGATCTATTCATATATAAAACTTGTACTTGTAGATTTTCAGATCTATTGTAAGCTCATTAAACCATTCTAATCAATATATCTTTTCAATAAATTTTCTCCACTTTTTTTCTACTCGATGATGCTATGATCTACTGCTCGGTGTTTGCAGAAATCTTTAGCTCTTTCCTCAGCTTGATTGATCAGGACTGTATGAGGTTGTTCTTCATCATTTTCTCCTTATAATCCTCTTTTTTATTCACTCCCCTTAATTCATAATGAATTAAGTTGTCTCTTTATAGACATGATATCATCATTTCTAGGTTCTTAATTTTCTTATTCTTGGCGTGATCTGTAATCTTAGCCAATCTTGATTTAAAGCATAACTCTTGTTTTATCTTGTAGAAATATTCTTGCCAACTACACAAAATAGCTTTAAATCCTTTACTTATCTCTGGCTTTATCTTGTCGATAAAAACAATAATAACAACCAGTTAAGTCTATATTTAGCTCTTCCAGCTAGATATTTTGTCATTTTTGAACTCTAGTTAACTTCACTATTTTAACTCTTTGATAGCTTTGGTCAACACTTTACTTCTCCTTGGGCTTCGCCATCGGGGTTGTCTATCCATTGGGGTCATCTATCCTTTGGTCTTCACTGTAAATTTCTGCTTGTTGGTTAACACTGTAATTTTGGTCATCGATAATGCTTGTGATTCTTCTCTTTGGTAATGCTCATCAGTTTATTTTCTCAGGCATCACTATTACTTAACTTTCGATGATCTCTAACTGTCAAGTTCCACTAGCCGTCATTGTTTGAAGTCACTTATTGAATTCTTGTCTTTTATGCATTAGTAAAAGCATAATCTTTATCTTTCCGATTCTCTGAAGTCTTTGACACTTTTATTATAATCAATTAGATTATATCAAGTTGACATCAATGAAAATATAATCCATTAACTCATTTAATGTCTTGTATTATCTTTCTACATTTTGGTGATCAACATAATATCTTCAAACATTCAATTAGTTACATGTCATCAATCTCTCCCTTTGGCATTGATGGAAACACACTACATTATCACACTTTATTATTACTAATACAATATGAAATATAAAAGTTTCATCAATCTTTCCTATTGTAACTATTACAAATTTCTAGCTGTCGATAAGCTCAAATAGCTTAGATTTGTTTCTTGCAGAGTTGATTTCTTCAATCTTCAATCCCTTTACTGGATAGATGTAGCATCTTCCGTCTCTTTTCTGATATGTTTTGTTCCTTGACTATTCCTCTTCTTGATAATCACCGGTTCAAGAATCTTCATATTCATACCTTCCAACAACTATTTGATCCATGTAATATTGGAGCAATTTGCGGCAGTAACCATATATTCTACTTTTGCAGTAGGCTGAGAGATGCATCCTTGCTTCTTTCTAATCCATGTGACAAGTCTGTCACCCATGAAGAATGATCCTCCAGTTTTTCTCTTTCGGTCATCAATGTTTCTAGTCCAATCAACATCTGTATAGACTTGTAGCTCAAATTTTCCTTCTCTTTTATACCATAAGCCATAGTCCTTGGTGTTCTTCAGATATCTTAGAATTCTCTTGGCAACAGTCATATGTGATTCTTTGGGATTAGCAGAGGATCTTGCAACTATTCCAACTGCTTGTGCTATAGATGGTTTGGTATGAACAACATACATTAGTTTGCCAATCATTTATCTAGACAAGGTCTGATTTACCTCATTTGATTTGTCTTCTTTTTTTAGCTTACATCCAGTAGCCATAGGTGTTCCAACTAGTTTGGAATCTTCCATCTTGAATATCTTCAGCACTTCCTTGATGTATTTGGACAGTGATATATATGCTTGCATCTCGTTGAAGAATCTGTAGACCAAGAAAGAATTTGATCTCCCCAAATATAGACATTTAAAATTCTTTTCTCATTTCATTAGCAAAGGATTTGCATAAAATTTCATTTCCCCCCAAAATGATACCCTTAACAAAAATTTCAGCAATCAGAATGTTACCATCGGTATCTTCTTTTAAGTACAGATTGCTATTTTCACTTGTTTTTACAAAATCAATGCTAATGAGATAGGAGTGAAGTATTTCATACTAGGCTCTAGGTGCTTGTTTCAATCATACAAGGCTTTATGTAGTCTACATATCATGTTACTCTTGTTTGGATTAACAAACCCTTCTGGTTGCTCAATGTATACCTCTTCTTCTAGTATTCCATTCAGGAATGCAGATTTGACATCCATTTGGTATACCTTGAATGCTTGGAATGCAACATAAGAAAGTAAGATTATAACTCCTTCTTGTCTTGCAATGGGTGCAAAGGTTTCACCATAATCAATACCTTATTTTGTGCATACCCCTTGCATACTAATCTTGCTTTGTTTCTTGTGACTTCTCCATTCTCATTTATCTTATTTTTGAACATCCATTTAGTACCGATGACATTCTTATCATCCGGTCTCGGTACTAGTGTCCATGTACTGTTCTTCTCAATCTATTTTATTTCTTCATTCATAGCACTGACCCATTCTTCATTCTCAAATGCAATATTAATGAATTTAGGCTCAAAATCATGAAGTAAACATCTAGTGTTTAGTGACTTACTTCTTGTTCTCATTCTAGCCTTTGTGTCTCCTATGATTGGATTTTGTGGATGATGTCTTCTGACATACTTGACAAGTTTTGGTTCAACTCTTTTTCCATCATTCTCATCATCTTCTTGAACTTCATTATGATCTCCATTGCTCGAAACATCATCTTGAGGATTTTCCTGATTTTCGGTAACCGCAGCATGATTCTTGGGTGCAATGTTATATTGCTCAGGAGTGATAAATTGTTGCTTGGGTAGGGTGTCAGGTTCTATATAAACAAACCTATTTTAGCCCTCTAGTTCTCTTCTACTTTCCTTATCATTCTTTTCTGCAAATTCATCTGTCTTTACATTTGCACATTCAATGATTTTGTTAGATGACTTGTTAAGACATTTATAAGCCTTGCTTTTGGTAGAATACCCTAGAAAGATACCTTCATCACTTTTACAATCAAGATTTCCATTTCTATCATCCTTCAAAATATAACATTGACTACCAAAGTTTCTGAAGTAACTTATATTGGGTGTGTAACCATACCAAATCTCATAGGGTATCTTCTTTGTGTCCTTCTTCAATTGTACTCTATTCAATGTGTAGACTGTAGAACTAACAGCTTCCCTCTAGAAACTTTGAGTGATGTTTTTCTCAATCATCAATGTTCTTGCACAGTCAACAATTGATTTTTTTCTCCTCTCAACAATTCCATTTTGTTGGGGTGTTCTTGGTGCAGAAACTTGTCTTTTAATTCTATTCTCATTGCAATAGTTAATGAACTCATCTGAAATAAATTCCCCTCCTCTATCTAACCTTAAGCATTTCAATTTCTTGTTACTTTGTTTTTCTACCATAGCCTTATACCATTTAAACATCTTGAATGCTTCTGATTTATCTTTTAAGAATGTAACTGTCATCATTCTAGAATAATCATCAACAAAGAGAATGAAATACCTATCTCCATAGTAACTCTTTTTCCTCATGGGTCCACATAGATTAGTATGGACTAGTTCTAGAATTGCATTAGATGTATAGGTTTTACTCATGAAACTAGACTTTGTCATCTTACATTTTTCAGAGTTCTTGCACATGATATGCTCGGGCTTTGTCATGCTCGATAAGCCTCTCACATTCCTTTTATTGCTTATCTTTATCATGTTGTCAAAATTCACATGACATAATATTTTGTGCCACAACCATATGTCTTCTTTTCTAGCCATTAAAAAGTGGCGTTAATGTCATCAAGATAGAAAAAGTTACCTTTTGTCTACTCACCGGTTTCGATCAACCTTCCTAATTAATTGAAGATCTTTGCCTTCTTATTTTCAAATTCTACTCAGTGACCTGTATTGTTCAGCTATGAAAAAATTAACAAATTATGATTCAATCCTTTTACCTAGTAAGAATTTTCACATTTGATCATGTTATTCAACATTATGGTTCATTTACCTTCAACTGGACAAGGTTTTTCATTACCCATTCTTACTGAACCACCATTATAGTATTAAAAAGTTTCAAACTTTTGCTTATCACTGGTCATGTGGTGAGTGCAGAAACTATCTATGATCCAGGCATCATTCTTAGTAACCTTATATATGAGTGCAGTTTCTACATACCTTTCTTCTTCTTTGTCTAAGTCATCCTTCATGGCTACAAATACCATCCCAATATCTTCTTCAGATTTTGTGTCAGTATCATCAGCTCTGTTCTTAGCTAGGTAACTTGCTTTCTTTCCTTTTTCCTTGTAGTCTTGGGTATCTCTTCTTTCAGACTATTGTTTTCTTTGGTAATCTCTGTTATCACCTCTATCAAAAAAATTTCTCATATGTTATGTCATTACTTGTATCATCTTTTCTTTTGTTTGGACATCTTGCAGAAAAGTGTCCAACCTCTTTACAATTAAAACATACAAGTGGTAATTTACCTTTGTATCTACCTTTGCCTCTCTGCAATCTTCTTGTCATTAGTGCTTGAATCCCATCAAGTCCTTGATCCTCATTATCATTGTCACTACAATCCCTAATAGTGCATCTATGACTTGAATTACTTATTTTCAGAGAAGATTTGAATGCAGATGATATAGATGGTCAGACACTATTATCAAAGTTATTCATCTCAAATGAAATCAGTCTACCAATCATACTATCTAGATTAATTGTATTGTTTGCAACTGCTCTCATTTCTTGAATAGAAGAAACTCTAATAGCTTATATAGGCAGTAAGGTTCTTAAGATTTTACTTACCACTGTCTCCTCTTCAAGTACACCTCCAACTCATCAGATGGAATTTTTCTACCTCTTTGATTCTATAGCTATACTGAGTGATATTTTATCCTTCTTTCATCCTTAGGTCATCAAACCTCCCTCTTAGGCTTTCTACCTTGGCTCTTAGTACATTAGCATCTCCTCCATGTACCAGCTTCAACTTATCCCACATTTTCTTTGCAGAGGTACAGGTTTTGAGATCTTCAAAATCAGCATCAGAGAGTGATGAGGAAAGTTATATCATCATGCAATTATGCTCATGATTTTCTCTTAATTGCTCAAGAGTATGAGGTTCTGTAGGCAAAACATATTCAATATCAAGGTGTTGAGTAACATCATTACCAATACCTGATAGGTGGAGTCTTATTCTACTTTTCCATGATGCAAAGTTGTCTTTATTAAACTTGGTCACATCTCGTTTGTTCATCTTGTGATCTTTTTCTTGAGTTGTTAAACTCCCTTTCTAAGAACACAAGCTCATATACCAAATGTTAGTAATAACTGAGAGGGAGGGTGAATCAGTGGCCTCAAAAATATTCCAATTAATCAAACCAAAAACTTAGTACCATAATATTAAGCCTATAGTTATCTTCAGTCCTATAAGATGAATGCCTTCAAATATACTTATCAAATAACTACTGCTCAGAATTCTCTGTTAAACCTTATTCTTAATATTTACCGAATAGTAGTGTTTTAATTTACGAAAAAATGTTAAATTACTTAGAGTATACCGATCAATCCAAATTAGCTATGTGTAATGCAAAACACTAAAGTAATGACTCATAAACACATTGACACATGGATTTTTAATGTGGAAACCATGTTAAGTGAAAAACCACTTGGGACCAAAAACCCAAAATTTTCACTCTTCTGAAGTGAGTTCGGTGAAGAGCCAACCTTGTTAAAGGTTACAAATACACCGTTAGGTGTGACCTTGTTAGAGGATTTAAAATATTAGTTTGTCACTTGATATCAGGCATCTCTATGCTACCTTCTATGACCAAACATTATGTAGTTTGTTAGATGGTATCTGGCATCTCATTCTATCTTCATTATCAAACTTTTTGATACTCCTTGGGATGTATCTCAATATAGAAAGGATCTTTAAATTTGGCTTGGTTAAGAGACTTTTTGAATAAATGGTTAAACTGATACAGTATGATCTGTTCACATATAGAACTTGTACTTGTAGATTTTCAGATCTATTGTAAGCTCATTAAACCATTCTAAGAAGTATATCTTTTTAATACCTTTTCTCCACTTTTGTTTCTACTCAGTGATGCTATGCTCTATTGATCGGTGTCTGAAAAAATCTTTAGCTCTTTCCTCAGCTTGATTGATCAGGAATGTATGAAGTTGTTCTTCATCAGTTTCTCTTCAGCATCCTCTTTTTCATTCACTCCCCTTAATTCATAATGAATTAAGTTGTCTCTTTATAGACATGATATCACTATTGCTAGGTTCTTGATTTTCTTGTTCTTGGCATGATCCTTAATCTTAGCCAATCTTGATTTAAAGCATAACTCATATTTTATCTCGTAGACATATTCTTGCCAACTGGACACAATAGCTTTAAATCCTTTACTTATATCTGGCTTTATCTTGTCGATAAAAAAATGATAACAACCAGTTAAGTCTATATTTAGCTCAGCCAGCTAGATATTTTGTCATTTCTGAACTCCAGGTAACATGAGTGTTTTAACTCTTTGATAGCTTCGGTCAACACATCAATTCTCCTTGGGCTTCTCCCTCAGGGTTTTCTGTCCTTTGGGCTTCACTAGAAAGTTTTTCTCATCGGTTAACACTATAATTCTGGTAGTCGGTAATGCTTTTGATTCTTCTCTTCGGTAATGTTGGTCGATTTCTTTCCTCGAGCATCATTGTGACTTAAATTTTGGTGATCTTTGTCCATTGGGTTCCTCTAGCCATCGGTGTTTGAAGTCACTTAGTGAATGCTTTTCTTTTATGCATTAGTGAAAGCATAATATTTATCGCTCTGATTCTCTGAAGTCTTTGACACTTTGATTATAACTGATTAGATTATATCAAGTTGACATCAATGATAATACAATCCATTAACTGATTTAATGTCTTGCATTTTCTTTCTGCATTTCAGTGATCAACTTAATATCTTCAAACATTCAATCAGTTACATGTCATTGGAGGATAGAAAAGCCTACCACAGATAAGAATCTTGAAGATGACTCACCTCAAGATATCAAAATTGAGAAATTTGACTTAGGTGTAGTCTCAAGGACAGTTGATGCTAAGCTTTTAGAATCCTCTACTATAAAGATTCTCTCTCACACTTTCAAGGATGAACATGATAAGAAGGAGATAAAGTGAGCTCTGTGACATATGTAAGAGTACATTGAAGCTATCCATAATCCAAAACCTAAATGCTTGTTACAAATACCCTTATCTTTTGAACCCAAGTCCCTTGCTAACTAAAAATGGTTCAATCAGATTCAGCATAACAAAATGGTAGCTGAGACATTCAATGATTGGCTTGAATCTATGATGCAGGGAGGGATAGATTACATCACTTCTCTAAGTAATATACACTAGAATACCACCACTGTCAATAACGAATTAGAAGAAAAAATAGCATCTTGAGATAAAGAAAGAATGAAATATATGGTTGTGGTTGCGTAGATGGGGGATGCCCAAAAATTTGGGGTTATGAAATTTCTAGCTGAAAATCCAGTACAGGGGATGGATGATAACATTTTATATGTTTCAAAGAAGAATATTGAATAGAGAAATTTGGTTATCAGGAAAAGAATTGAGGAATCAAGGGAACTGTTAAAAGAACTGGTTGGCCTCGTAGACACAATGCACAAAGATCTACAATGTATTGATGTTCAGCTCATGAAAGAGGATGGAAAAATCATTTGAGATGTAGGGGAAATGATCACATCCTTTAAAGATAAAATTCAAGAAGAGATATAAAAAAAACCCTTGACAATAGAGGACTTCTTCTGGGCAGCCACGATTGATTATCTATCTTGATCAGTTGGAAATACATGCGAAGAAGTTAGCACTACTCTGGAAAGTCACAAAGCTTTGGAAGTAGAGAATCAAATACATAGGACTCCCTAACTACCAGCTCATTGTCAATTTCTTGGTGGCACACTTGTAATGGAAAACATGGCATGGAGCGAAAACTAGACCAAAAAATTCCATAGATTCCTTAGCCCCATTCACCTCATGATCATGGATCTGAAATGATAGCTTGAGCCATTTATTGCTCATGTTTTCTATTTTATGCTAATTTAAGTAAAAACTACTTCTAGATAGGAACTCCCAGGTAGAGTTAGTGGAAATAAATTTCAATGATAATTTATCCCAGTGGGCTATATGTTCTAATATTTTAAGACTTCATGGAGTTTGTCCATTTTGAGATAGATTGGATATTCAGTAATTTCCATATGTAATTTTGGGTGTGGTGAAAATATATTAATCCATTGGTTGATGGAAAATACTGCTATTTTGAATATGTGCATTTGAAACGAATAGATAAATTCCTGTGGGAAATTGTTCTTTCTCAGCAAGAGTTTATTTCTTTTTGTTTTTCATAGAAATACATTGAGTGTAATGATCAAAGTATGATTTGATTAATGCTTTATATATATTGGAACACTGGATTAGGTCTATTGGCTTGATATTTATGTTATTTGTTACATAAATATTTATGCGCACTCATATCATGTTTATGGATAAATGCTTTGCCTTTTAATACTTTCTAGTTAAAAGTGTTATCAATTTGTGTATTTCTATTCATTCAATAATTCATTGAAGATGAGTTGTACCTATAAAATTAAGAGGGTTTAATCGTGAGAGGTTACCGAACTGTTAGTAGAAAGTTATAATACTCACTATTTAAAGGGGCATAGAGTTATTAATTTTATTTACATATAAATTTGTTGAGGATAAAACTATTTTCCAATAGATTTTTGGCGACTCTACTAGGGGAATGAAAAAAACAATTTTCTATTCAATAATGAACAGTCGCCTATGTATGGAGCAATATGGTGATTTCCCATGAAAATACATTTCCTATAATGCAACCCAATCTAGGTTTTCCAGACACACAAGATGATATTATAAGTGAGTTCAATACTTTGGCTAAAAATTTGAGGAGGATTCCTAAAGATTATAGATGAGAAAACTTGGTCTTAGAAAGAGAAGAAGATATTGCTGCAAATCTAATGTTTTTAGTTGAAAGACAAAGCAGAAGAGAAGATAAAAAATGGGCTCGCAATTTAGCATCAAACCCACCTCAAGCTCCAAGAAACCAATGACATCCCAATAATTAAGCACCTATATATCGTTGTCCATTCAGACTCGAGTCTAGAAGGTATACAAGGTTTTTGCGATGAGAAGGTACAGTAGATCTAATATTTCAAACTCTACATAACTTTGATTTTTATCCAAACCTCACTCCAAGAAGATCTAAAAGCATACCACCTTTACCACAAAACACCCATGTTTCACCATTTTTTCAAGCTCTTACTTTTCACAGGACTATTCTTCCTATTGTAATAAACCTAACTCCTTATACTCCAATCATGGCATAGCCTCAGGGAGGACCAATAGGGCCTTTAAACTTAGGAGCACACTTAAATGCCATGCCGAAAGGAGAAAAGGAAGTCTTACTTGAATTTAACAAAGATGAAAGTAAGACTACTATGAACATTCAAACTCTTTCAATGTGGCATGTGGTGTGTTGGTAGTATAACATCAAGATGTTGCATAAGGTTGTTTGTGCGAACTCTCACTAACAGTGCTGCAAAATGGTTCTATCATCTACCTACTAGTTGTATTACCAATTGGAATTATATGAAGACTAGATTTGAGGCAAGATTTATAGGAAAAAAAGATGAACATTCCTTATTGGCTCAATTAACCCAGCTAAAAAAGGACATTCGAGAACCTATGAGAGAATTTGTTGCTAAATATGATAAGATTATCAATAATATTCTAGCTAATCAAAGACCTACAGCTGAGAACTAGAAATGCTCCTTTATCAATGCAATGCCCCCTGATATAAGTTTTTACTTAAAAAGGGAGAGAGTAGAAAATTTTGCCGTTTCTCAAGCCACGATGATACAATAAAAAGATGACCGTATCAGTACAAGAAAATGGAAAAATGAGGTTCAAATACAAAACTTCCAAGCATCTACATCTTCTGATCCTATGATACAAATATTGGTCAATGATGTTCACTCTTAAAAGACATTCCTAAATCAAAAACACCATATCAAGATCTAATCCCAAGATATTCTCAAATAAAAATACAGGACCTTCTGGAAAACAATCATCGTTGCTTGTTGCACAAAAAAGGTTAACCATTGAATCGCCTCCCAGCAACAAAGGTAACATGTTTATATTTCACTTGACTAATGACCAGGATGGAACTACCTAGCCCAAAATGGTGTGTTATGTACAATTAGAGAAATAAAATGTGATCTTGGAAGAACCAAACGAAGATGAAAGGATCCTTAAAGAACTTGGAGACTCTTAAACTTATTTTCTTGAATACGAGTCAGAATCAGAAAAGGGAGGTGACATTTTGGTAAATTTAGAAGGTCCCTTGTGCAGGGTCCTAATGAGGAAGAAACACAATTAAAAATCATCTGACTACAAACTATCTCCAGAATTGGTCAACAATGTGAGATAACCTTTGAATCGAACCTATGCAAGTTCAAAAGTTCTAATTTCATCGACACCTAAGGTTCAATTTCTTAAGAGGTTTGAATCAGAATCTTCCTTTAACATAATTGAGATTTCTAAATCTTCTAAAATATAAATCTCTCCTACAAAATATCTTAGGTTAAATCCTAAAGAGTTAGATAAGTTCATTGAATATATTAAGAGTACTAGTTCACCTAAGATTAATGATAGTTAAATGACTAATGCTCAATATAGTGAATCTTCTCAATCCAACCCACCTATTCAGCCAGAGGAAATTAAATCTCCATTGCAAATAAAAGCTTCAGTTTAATCTTCACAACCTCATTCCAAACTTGAACCCTTCTATGTTACCTTGTTCATTCATGGTCATAAGTTGAATAATTGTATAATCTAGATTTAGGGGCCTCCAAAAAAATTATGCCATCATCTGTAAAAAAAGCCATAGGTTTACCATTAACCAAAATTTTGGTAGGTTTTATTCAATGGATTCAAACATGTACCATTTCTTTGAGAGATCAAATATGCTCAGGTTGCGTTGGTGGTGTATCCTAGTAAAAAGTTGATCATGTTAAAAATCTTAGTTGCTGATATTTTCAGCTACGACATGATATTAAGAAGGACGTTCTATAGAGACCTGAGCGGTGAGATTAAGATGGATTGTTCCTAGGCTAGCATTATAGTTGGAAAATAGAAAGTTGTTCTTGAACCTAAAGCTAGGTCTAGATATATTATTTTCCCTTTGGAGGACCCCATATCGCATATCTTTTGCCAGGAGTCATAATTTGGCAATTATGTGATCCTACCAGAAAAAGACATAATGGATGCAGAACACACCACTGAAGAAGAAGTATGGGTCATGGAATTTAATAGAAGTTTTTCCACTGCTGGTTTTGGAGTTGGAGTAGTGTTCACATTTCCAAAAAGAGAGAAGATACCATTTTCTTTCAAACTAGAATTTAGTAATACCAACAACACGATCAAGAACAAAACTTTATTGTTAGGAATGGAGGAAGCAAAAAGAAGGAGAATCAAATTGTTGAAAGCTAAAAGTCATGCTGAACTAATTATGAAGCAAGTTAGGAATATTTTCTATTAGAAATGAAAGGCTAAAATATTATCAAAACATAATTTGGGATGAAATGGAAGGGTTTGAGGCATTTTCTATTTAGGCAATACAAAGAGAGCTGAATTATAGGGTGGATGCATTGGCAAGATCAGTGTCTTTATTAATTTGTCACCCTGACTTTGGAATGGTGTATACAGAATTGAAATTATCCATAGGCCCAGCATCCTAGAGAATTTTGAATCCTAGCCCATTTCTCATTGATAAACATATTAATTCATTCATGCAATGCGTGGATATGTTTCCAACAACATATTTCAAAGGTTCCCAGTCTGAATGTCATGCATTTTGCCCAGAAATGGAGGATTTTTTAGAATAATACATTGTTCAGGTTAAAGCTAGCATAATTCCCAAAGGGTTGGTTTCTTTGGAGAAATTATTTGACTGATATGATTGTTACACTAGAGAATCAGAAATGCAAGAGATAAAGAAACTTGGTTCCTATGAAAGAATTAACATAGGGAGTGAGTCTGACCCAAAGTTTGTCAATCTAGGAACATGTTGCTCTCCTAATGAAAAAACTAGATTCAATGAATTACTAAAATATTATAAAGATGTGTTCACATGGTCTTATGAAGATCTTAAATTTTTTAGACAAGGTTAGTTTCAACATCACATCCCTTTAAAACTAGAGTAGCTCCTTTTTGACTAAAGTTACAAACCTATAACCCTAAAGTAGCTGATGCAATTTTAAAAGAAGTAAACAAGATGTTGAAAGCATAAATAATATACCCAATTCATCACTTAATATGGGTGGAAAATATTGTACCAATGAGTTAAAAGAATTGAGAAATATGTATCTACGTGGATATCCCTAATTTGAACCAGGCCAGTCTTAAGGACAACCACCCATTTCTGGTTATGGATCATATATTACAAACCATGGTTGGTTCAGAGATGATGTTGATATTGGATGGTTTCTCTGGTTATAACTTGATTGGTTTTGCAAAATAAGATGAGCATAAGACCACCTTCACCACACCCTAGGGGACCTTTGCATACATTCAAATGTCATTCAAATTGATCAATGTCAGTGCAACTTTCCAATAGGCCATGAATTTATCTTTTGGGCACCTGATTAATAATATAATCATCATATATTTAGATGATTTCATAGTTTTCTCTAATAATTAGAAGCATCACTTGAGATACCTTCAGGCCATGTTACAAAGATGTCGTGATCATGACGTTTCTTTAAATCCTAGAAAGTTGGTGTTTTGTGCAAAAAACAAAAAATTCTTCAGTCATCTTGTATCCCAAGATGGAATTAAAGTAGATGATCTAGAGTGGGTACAAACCATTCAACAACTATGTCATCCATCAAATAGGGATGGATTCAAATCTTTCTTCAGAAAAATAAACTCCCTAAGGAGGTTTGTACCATATTTTGTAGAGATCACAAGGCCTATAGTAGATCATATGAGTGAAAAATATACATTCAAGTGGAACAAAGAAGAAAATAAAGACTTTGAATTGGTAAAACAATAAATTTTCCAAGCTCCTACACTAGTCCATCCTAACTTCAGAAAAGATTTCATTATGTATTGCTACGTCTTGGAGTATACTATGTTGGGTATTCTTCAGCAGAGAAATGAAGCTAATAAAGAAGATCCAATTACCTTCATAAGATCATAAGTGTACCTCTAATGAAGCATGACTTGAATTATTCACCTAGTGAGAATAAATTTTTTTGGGTGGTGAAGGCAGTTAAACATTTCAGGTATTATATCTTGCACTCACATTCAATAGTATATGTTCCTAATACTGCAGTTAAAAGAATTCTAACTCAATATGAGGTGGTAGTTAATAATAGGGCAACATGGGTCTCAAATATTCAAGAATTTGATCTTGATATAAAACCTACTAAAATTTTCTGGGGGAAAGGCTTATGCCATTTAATGTCTGAGAAGGGGGAAGACAAGGATAAATTACTATTATCCTTATTCGTAGGATTGAGAGATTCATGGTTTGCAGATGTTGTCCATTATCTCACATATGGTGAATGTCCAAAATATATGAGTGCTAGAGAAAGGAGGAATTTAAAATTAAGGGCTTCTAAATATGTAATAGTAGATTATACTCTTTATAAGAAAGGTGTGTATGGTATGTTTATCAGGTGTGTAGACAAATATGACCAAGAAAAGGTGTTAAAAGCATTCAAAAGTGATACATATGCAGATCATTACTCATCTATAGTAAATACCTTCAAAATTCTCTGCAACTACTATTATTGGCATGACATGTTTAATTTATGCCTACAAACGGGTGGCTCAATGTGAAAAATGGAATTTCTTCTCTGGAAAACTATAATTATCAGCTCTACCCTTGAGACTAGTCATCATAGATGAACCATTTAAACAATGGGGATTAGATTTTATAGGCCCTCTAAATCCCTCATCGATTTTTGTTCATTCCCATCTCCTAACCGCAACTAAATACTTCACGAAATAGGTAGAAGCAATCCTAGTGAATAAAATGACATCACAAGTAGTCTGTAATTTTTTGACAGAATATATTTTGGTCCATTTTGGGGTCCCGCATAAAATAGTATCTAACAACTCCTCAATTTTTTCCTTTGAAGAGCTACAATTATTCCGTTATGATAATGGAATTCACCTATCTCACTCTTCAAATTATTACTCCCAAGGAAATGGACAGGTCGAATCCAGCTACAAAACCTGATTTCCATTATGAGGAAGCTAGTAAAGGATAATTCCCAAGATTGGCATAAAAGGCTATATGAAACACTCTCGATTGATCAAACCTCCCTAAACAGGGATATTAGTATGCTTCCTTTTGAGTTGGTCTATGGTTTTGAAGCTCATTTATCTCTACCCTTAGAGCTCTCTGTAGCTAAGTTGTAGAAAGTAATTTAAGAAGGTACTTTACAAATTGTCTTGGAGAAGAGAATTTTGTACCTAACAAAGATTGAGGAAGAATGGGTGGAGTTGGTTGATCACATAACAAATCATAAACCTTGTGTAAAGAATATATTTGATCATAGGGCTAGACCAAGGAAATTCATGGAATAATACCAATTATTTCTCTTGGACAAACGTACATATTCAAAAGGAGCGCATCAAAAATTTGACTCTCTCTGGAAAGGTATGTTTGTTATTAGCCAGGTAATTGGGCCAAATAATTTTAAATTGTAATATTCAGATGGAAAAGAACTACCCCTATCCTTTAATGGGAAGGATGGGAAATTATATCAATTATGAATAGGTTCTTTCTTCCTTGTACATAGTGTTTTGGTGTGTCTAGGTCTGTAGAAATTTGTTTTTCGGGTTGATCCTTCTTTTTTTTTGGTTCCATTGTAAAACCTGAGAGTCTAAGTTCATCCCTAGTCCTTCATAGTCCTGGGACCCATTTAGAGATAGTGTTACCTCATCAATTTTCATTGCCTAAGATAAAGGGTTTTACTTGGTCGCTTGAGGCTTGAACTTTGAACTTTGAACTTTGAACCTTGTCCAATTAAATTTCATTTGTTCATTGTCATCAACATGTAAAATAAGTCTTGCGGGTTTTCTTGTTTAAAATGCCTAAGTCCCCCTTCAAGCCCATGTCTTTAACTTGAACGTTATTTCTAACAGTTCAAGGTTCATAGTTCATCGTTTGAAAAACATAATTAACTTATGTTCTTTGCGTGAAAAGTCATAGCATCTTTGTCTTAAGCGTCTTGTCCTTTTGGTATTCTTTATCATTCAAGTTTTTAATGAATTTGAACTTGAACCTTATTTCTCATTGTTAATAGTTCAAATTTCATTCTTCATAAGCGGTGATATAGGGAATTTGAGGAGGTGATGAAAAGTGGTTGTACGGGGAAAGGGAATATTTCAAGAATTTCAAGATTTAAAATTCTAATAATAAAAAGTAATCATTGGAAATTATGCTCATCACATGGATGTGACTTATAATTAATGAATTGTCAAATTTTCATCTAATCAACAGTAATTTTGCACGATAACAATAGGTGTCTCGAGCATGCAAAATATGCAATGGATTTTTCTGACCTTTATTTATGTTCTTTTGAATTTATTTCTAAATTAAGAAGTAGTTCAAACTTATGCAGATGGAAGATGACAAAGGTAATCATAGATAAATTTTCAGAGTAACAAGCATAGACAAAATCAACTGGTGAGTTCTAAGTCTTCTTCTTAAGCTCATTATTCAAATTGTAGAGTAAAGAATAGGTTTCCAGTTTCCATTTGTGCTCAAAATTTTATTTTTTTTGGGATTTCTTCTGTTAAAATAATGGCTGTCTCAAGACCCATCTTTCCAAAATTGGGGAAAACATCTTGCATGGTCAGTTTGATTCTAGAAATGGGTGATACATTGTTAATCCAAGTAGATATGAGAGAAATTCTAGAAAGAGTCAAGAACCCTAAAGAAGGCTCCATGTTCGATAAGATTACTGAAAGTGGGTTAATTGAAGCAACAATTTTCCCTACTGCAGCACCTTCCCTTGAATTGGTACTTGAGTGTATGAACATATATGACTTGGTTGAGAGATGTATTCGTACCAATAATGAAGATATTTTGGTTAGAATCAACATGGACATTGTAATGGTTGCAATGTGAATCCCTAATAAAGCGTTGTATGAGGATTGGTCAATAGGGACTACATATTCATTCTTCTTAGAAAAGGAGTCTATGTATAAAAATGTTATTGCTCAAAATTGGCTATTGAAGGCGCATAAGGTAGGCTCTCATTTACTCAGGCCCTTAACCAAAGAGAATTTGATCAAGCAGGTCAGAGGCTTTGTAATCTTACTCAACAGAGTTAAAGGAAATGTTCATTCCTTTTACTAGGAGGACTGGATGTATTTCTTCATCCATGTATTGTTGAGGGAGAACATATTTATAAATTTGGTGGACATAATTGGGGAATAGTTACATGAAAGCCTAGCCCATTTTGAAAGTATGAAGAGATTCTACATGTCTTCTTACCTTTTCTATATTTTTGCAAATATAAGAGAATGACATAGGTAGCCACACGAACTTGGGTTTAGGGGATGAAGATATGTGATTACCATGCATATTTGACATAGAGGAGAAATCTTGAGGAGTTAAGGAGGGTAAATGATGTTTTTGCACCAAGAATAGTTCATGAATTGCAAGGAAATGTGAACAAAAGAATGTCTGACTAAGCAGATGATCAGTTGTTATGGTATCTACTTCATTCCCTTTTATGATTTATATATATATTAGGGTTATAGGATTTGAAGGTGAATCTTTCAAGTTACCTAGGTATGCTCTTGATAGCCATGTTTTAATAGAAGTAGCTCAAAAGTTAGCTCATTTGAGTAATAGGTTAAAAGGAAAGAAAATTTTGGAATAGCCTTTCCTGTGGAACTGGGATCTTATAGTTACAAAAGTGTTTTTGATGCATTGAATCTAGAACTTTAATTCAAAATATTGAACTTAGGAACTTACCCAATGAGGGTCCAATTTGATAGCAAAGGTTTTGTGATGTCTCACTTGGAAATCATAGAAGGTTTCTCCCAGGATCCTCTATTGGAAGACTCCTAGGAAGACTGCGCTAATGAATTTGAAGTTAGGAGAAGATTGTGGTCAAGGTTTACCTTATGAAAGATTGTTTCTATAAAATTGTAAATGAATATCAAAGGAGTTACTGAGGAGGAAAGAGAAGAAGTGTTGGACTCATAGTTTACTAAGAAAATCCAAGGGTTACCTATTGAGGGAATAGAATGGAAGAGACAAAAATAAGATAATATTCAAACCAGGACATTAAACTTACTTCAAAGGATAGAAAATTGGCTGAGAGAGAAGAAATTGGAGGGAGCATATGTTCAAAAGGAAGCATCCTCTACTGATGCCCACGTTGGTTCCGCTCCAAAAATCCTTGTTAATACTACTGACCTACCGGTTACCTTTGATGTTGAAATTTTGGGTAAATCTGGTAAAAGTTCAACTAAGAAGAAGAAATATTCTCCCACATAGCCTTTCCCTGATCATGTAACCCTATCTAGGAGTAAAAGGAAGAATAAAATTATTCCAAAAAGAAAATAATTCATTGACTTGAGATTAGTGGAGGAGATTCTTGAGAAAATGAAGAACCAAGCCAAAGAGGCCCCTATTATAGAGCATACTGAAACCGAGAAAAGTAAGAAAGAAGACATTGACACTACTGGAAATATGATGTTGATAGATTCAAGTAGTGCTCAAAAAAATTCATCAAAAGGTTCTAAAGATGCTCTAAAATGGTTAGAGGCTTCACTTAATAGAAAACGCAACGTAGTTCCTCTATCTATACCCATTGAAGACATGGTGATCCAGTGCCTTGGAAAAACACCTAAGGGAAAAAAATCCAAAAATAGAGGCTACGCTAGAAACTAATGAAAATATAGGGCAGTGGATGAAAGAGAAGGCAAGGCCTACCACAGATAAGAATCTTGAAGATGTCTAAGCTCAAGATTTAAAAATTTATAAAATTTACTTAGGCATAGCCTCAAGGGAAATTGATGTTGAGATTTTAGAATCCTCAACTAAAAATATGCTCTCTCACACCTGGAAGGATGAACTTTATAAGAAGGCAACGAAGAAGTCTCTACAATAGATGGCATAGTACATTAAGACTATTCATAATCCAAAATCTAAACCCCTGTTGCAAATACACTTATCTTTCGACCCCAACTCCCTGCTAACCAAAAGAGGTTAGATTAGATTCATTAGAAAAAAATGGTAGCTGAGACATTCAATGATTGGCTTGAATCTCTAATGTAGCGAGGGATGGATTACATCACTTCTCTAAGTAATATACACTAGAACATCACCAATGTCAATAATAAATAGAAGCATAAATAACATCCTAGGATAAAGGAAGAATCAAATGGATGGTTGTGGTTGTGCAGATGGGGGATGTCCAAAAATTTGGAGTTATGAAATTTCTAGCTAAAAAGCCAATGTAAGGGATGGATGATAATACTTTATATGTTTCAAAGAATACTATTGAATGGAGAAATTCAATTATCAGGTGAGGAATTGAGGAATCAGCAAAACTGTTAAAAGAATTGGTTGGTCTTGTAGACACAATGCGCAAAGATCTATAGTATATTGATATTCAGCTCATGAAGGAGGATGGAGAGAGAGTTCAAGACATAGGGGAACCAATCAAGTCCTTTAAAGAGAAAATTAGAGAAGTAAGAGATACAAAATCCTTGACAATAAAGGAATTCTTCAGGGCGGCGAGGATTGAATCCACATTTATTATCTGTCTCAATAATTTGGAAATGCATGATAAGAAGGTAGCACAAGTATTAAAAGAGAAAGAGGTGGGGAAGAAGAGAATTAAATGCATAGGACTCCTTAACTACCAGCTCATCGTCAGTTTCTCGATAGCACACTTGGAATGGAAAAATAGATGTGGAGCACTAGCTAGACCAGAAAAGTCCAGACATTCCTCATCCCTAGTCACCCCTGATCATGGTTGCTAAAAGATATCTCAAGTCATTTTGGGTCATCTATTTTATTTTATGTTAGTTTAAGTAAAAACTGCTTCTAGATAGGAACTCAAGGGTAGAGTTAGTGGAACTGAATTTCAAAGACAATTTAGCCTAGTGGGCTATATATTTTGATGTTTTAAGACTTTATGGGCTTGGACATTTTTAGATCGATTAGATACTCTGTGATTGTCAAAGATAATTTTTGGCATGGTGAAAAGACATTAATATGTTAGTTGATGAAAACTGCTACTATTTTGAATCTATGCATTTGAAAAGAATAGATAAATCTCTCTTGGAATTTGTTCATTCTCAGCAACAGTTTGGAATACTAGATTGGGTGCATTGGCTTGATCTTTATGTTATCTGGTACATAAATTTTTATACGAACTCATTTCATGTTTATGATTGAATTCTTTTCCTTTTAATGCTTTCTTGTTAAAAGTGTTATCAATTTGTGTATTTATATTCATTCATTAAGTCATTGAAGAACTTGCAAAGGGAGATGTACTTGTAAAATTTATAGGGTTTAATTGTGAGAAGTTACCCGACTATTGGTATAAATTTATAATCCTCATTCTTTAAAGGGGTGTAGAGTTATTAATTTTATTTACATATAAATTTAATGAGGATAAATCTGTTCCTCAACACATTTAATAGAGGTGACAACCAACTTTTTGAGAAAACATTACACAGATTTGAAGCATTGAAGAAATGAAATGTCGCAGGATTAAATTAAATGATTTTTTTGAGATTTAATCGACATAAGTGTGAAACTTGGTTTAAAAGAACTATGAAGAAAAGGTTGAAGCTAGTGTGATGAAGAGATGGAAAAATTACATGTGAGCTGGTGCAAAGTAGCAGTACAAAGTAGTGGTCAGCTTGAGACTTGTAGAGAATTTGGTATTGCGTACAATCAGTAAGTTAAAGCCTTACTTATCTATTGTGGCTTGTTGTAAAATTCATAATCACAAAGAAGAAGGAATAAGTAGTGAAAATAAACTATTTAAGGTCCCTCCATAATAGGATTTGTTAATTTTTCTACCAGGGTCTATAGATTCAGGTATAAAGGATTGGTTTACAAATCAGTGGTCAGAGTGTAGGGATGCAAATTTACCTCAAACAGTTAGATCACTTTTATGGAATTTCTATGCAAATAGACATGAAAAGGAACCTAGATCTAAGCCATGGAATTTGGACTTAGAAAACGTTATTGTGTTGAATGTTTTTATTATTTTTGAGTTAATTGATACTTTGGCCAAGAATTATAAACCAGACACTAGGATGGTGAGAAACATTGATGGCACCCTACTTTTGGTCAATTCCAAGTCTTGCATAGAAGAGTGTTTTGGACTGAACAAACAAGCCCTCACCAAGGTCGACAGAGATCAATACACAATTGACTATGATGGAATGAATAAGAACATGGGATTTAGATAAGTTGCATACTTCATGAGAAGAGGAGAAAGTAATTAGTTAGTGAACCTGA
Source organism: Thuja plicata (assembly GCA_018584345.1). Classification (NCBI taxonomy): domain Eukaryota; kingdom Viridiplantae; phylum Streptophyta; class Pinopsida; order Cupressales; family Cupressaceae; genus Thuja; species Thuja plicata. The sequence continues at coordinate 1,783,166 of MU224975.1, read as the reverse complement.
GTAATAAGGGGCCATATTCTACAAAGGATTTTATAGATTTTTTCCAAAATACATATTACGGTTGGGGACAATTATGTGGGGAAGATGAAAAGTCAAAAATTCCCATATACCTGATTTATATGTCTATGAGTATCCAAAACCCTAACCTTTGCATTGAATTTTATTTGGCCTCTAAAACTAAAAGAATCTTGCATAAGTAGTTAGTTCAATGGAGGACTTGTAAGAAATTCAAATATATTATTTGTTATGCCACTTAATTCTATTTTAGAAAATTATTGTTCTCAATCACTCAATGGAATTAACTATGTTATAAGGATAAGGAGCTAGGCTCCTAGTATAACTATGGTGCAGGACTTTGGACAAGAACAATGAGGATTGCAATTATAAGATTTTTCATGATGCTTTTGTTGTGTGGATACTAAGAGTTGTTAGGTAGTAGGTAGAAAGGATCCCACCTAGGATAAGGGATACCTTGAGGCCATTAGAATGCTATCATAATAAAGTATATTTTTACATTATTTTGCAGATTGTATTTAGAAAAGAGATCACACTTTGATGAGGGTTTTTGGGTGTAGGCAGACACTACATGAATTGTCGGTCTATGTATTTGAGAGGATTGCATTTTTTGAATTTGTCAAGAAAATGTTGTGGTCCAAGAAAGAGGTAAATGGACCTAGGAAGAAAGGAACATTCATGCATCATGTGGTCAGATCCACATGTTTACTATTGGTTCTGGTGTGTTAGAACAACTACATGATTACTTGAAGAACACTTATCACCTTGAGAGTGAAATTGTATGAATCACGCTGATGTTTTGCAAAAATGGAAAAAAGATGGAGTATATTGATGAACTTATAAGAAGAGAGGCAGAAGAAAGGATGGCTTCAATTCCATGATGACCAGACTAATGAATTTTTTAGGATGGAGTTATGTATTAAGCATTTTGAAAATTTGTATGGAAAATCTACTTAAAGTACATTGCAAGGGGTTAATCTTCCTCCTAAAAATCCCATAAATTGACTATAGATGATTCAAACTCACATTGCCCACCTTTTAAGAGGAAAAATACATATGAAGTCATTCTGATTGTTCCCTATGAAGATTTTGAAGAATAGGGAGATATAGAAGAGGCTGAAAATACATTGAAAACTTTGAAGGGTGATGAAGAAGTAGATCAATCATCTTCTCCTTTTATATTTAAGGAAGAAGTGCATGGGTATAATTCTCAACTTCTTGATGAAGAATAACCCATTGACATCACTGATGAAATGGAATCCATTTCCATGAGGTTTGTTGAAGATGAAAATTTTATTCATGTACACAAGAAATTAAAGATTTCATGATGGGGGTAAAAATTAAAGACATTGAAGAACATAAGTAGCTCAGCTTAATGGGTGTTGAATAGTCAAGGCATGAAGAATTTTTTAATCAAATTTTTAAAGATATGAACTTAGATGAGGTGAATTGCACTCTAGAAGAGGCCAGGGTGATCCCACAATAGTGTGTCCCAATTTTTGGGACGAAGGATTTTGGACTTCCAAAAAAAATTTCATTTTTGGTGGCTTGGAGTGAAGTAACAGCTTTGTACGAAGTGATTAGGGTACTTTGTGTGAAGCACTCCTTCACGTGAAGCCACTTTTTGCCAGAATTTGTATAAAATTTCGGCGACCCATTTCATTTTCATTATTTATTGAACTAGAGATTTTGTGGACCCGGGGCTTAGAGCAAACCAATGACGACCAGTGCAACATCAACAGCTCCCGAGATTCTTCAAACTCTTGTGATTGTTAGTAGTATCAGGTACACACTTTTTTCTCATTTTTATTGTAAATTATATGTTTTATATTTATTTTAGGTAATTATTTGTTTTAAATAATATTTAGTTTGTAGAAATGTTAGAAAATGATATTTGAATTTTAGAATATGTTATAAAATTATAGTAGTAAGTTAGAAAATTATAGTAGAATGTTAGAAAATGTTAGAAAACATTAAAAACCTTTAGTATAAATGTTAGAATATGTTTGCAAATGTTAGAAAATTGTAACTTAGTATACATTAGAAAATATTAGAAAACTGTAACTTAGTAAACATTAGAAAATATTAGAAAATTATAACTTAGTATACATTAGAAAACATTAAAAAATCGTAATTAGAATGAAACTTAGTATACAGTAGAAAATTGTAACTTAGTATACATGTTAGAAAATATTATAAAATTGTAACTTAGTATATACATTAGAAAATATTAGAAAATTGTAACTTAGTAAACATTACAAAATATTAGAAAATTATAACTTAGTACATACATTAGAAAACATTAGAAAACCCTAATTAGAATGTAACTTAGTATACATTAGAAAATTATAACGTAGTATATACATTACAAAACATTAGAAAACTGTAATTAGAATGTTAGCAAATGTTATAAAAAAATGTAACTTAGTATATTAGAAAATGTTAGAAAAGGATAAAAAATCATAACTTAGAATGTTAGAAATTAAAAATATTTGTTTTTAAATTGCTTTTAAAGTTAGTAAATTTATTAGGAATATTTCTCTCTCTCTCTCTAAATTATGTACATATATGTTTTAGAGTTACACATGTATATATGTTATTCATGTATAGAGTTAGATGTTAAAATATTACATGCCTTAGTACATGTCCTAGTACGTGCTTTAAGACACTTAGAGGACCCAAGTAACTTACACCTTAGGAGCCCTACATTGACATTTAAACCTTTTTACGAAACCAAATAGGACCCTTAAACATGAAACTCTAACCATATTGAACCCTAACATGAAACTCTAACAAATTAACCCTAACATGAAATTGAAACATAAATCAACATAAACTCTAACATTAGTTACCCTAACATGAAACCTTAA
>MU224975.1:1769734-1780231 GCA_018584345.1 Thuja plicata | reverse complement strand
TGAACCCTAACATGAAACTCTAACAAATTAACCCTAACATGAAATTGAAACATAAATCAACATAAACTCTAACATTAGTTACCCTAACATGAAACCTTAACCATATTGAACCCTAACATGAAACCTTGCCCATATTGAGCCCTAGCATGAAACCTTAACCATATTGAACCCTAACATGAAACCCTAACATGAAACTCTAACATGAAACTAAAATATAAATCTTGACATAAACTCTAACATTAACCCTAGAACATGAAACCTTAACCATATTGAACCCTAACATGAAACCCTAACATTAACCCTAGAACATGAAATCTTAACCATATTGAACTCTAACATGAAACCCTAACATGAAACCTTAACCATATTGGACCCTAGCATGAAACCCTAACATGCAACCTTAACCATATTGAACCCTAACATGAAAACCTAACATGAAACTCTAACAAATTAATCCTAACATGAAACTGAAACATAAATCTTGACATAAACTCTAACATTAACCCAGAATATGAAATATTAACCATATAGAACCCTAACATGAAACCTTAACCATGTATGAAACCCTAACATGACGTAATAGGACCCTTTAGACGTAATATGACCTTTAAGACCTAATAGGACCCCTTAAGACCTAATAAGATCACTTACTTGACCTAATAGGACCCCTTAAGACCTAATAAGATCACTTACTTGACCTAATAGGACCCCTTAAGACCTAATAAGACCACTTACTTGACCTAATAGAACTTATTAATACCCCTTAGTACATCCAAGGACCCTTAAGACCTAATAGGACCCCTATTGTGACATAAAACTCTTTAAGAACTCTGAGGATCTTTAAGACCTAGAATAAGACCACTTAAGACCTAATAGGATGCCTTAAGACCTAATAAGACTGAACTTAAGACCTAATAGTAAATCCAATGACCCTTTAGACCTATTAATACCAATCTAGTACATCCAAGGAACCTTTAGACCTCATAGAACCCTTAAGACCTAATAGGACCCCTTAAGACCTAATAAAATCACTTACTTGACCTAATAGGACCTATTAATACCCCTTAGTACATCCAAAGACCCTTAAGACCTAATAGGACCCCTATTGTGACATAAACCTCTTTACAAACTCTTAAGATCTGTAAGACCTAGACTAAGACCACTTAAGACCTAATAGGACCCCTTAAGACCTAATAAGACTGAACTTATATATTCATCTACATTTGTTTCCATTTTACACATAGTTATAATATGTAATCAAGTACTTAATTGTTAACACTTAGCTTTCATGTATGTTACATCTAGATGGCCACTCAAGATGTACTTGCTCATGATGTACCAGCTCAGGATTCACCTCATACTCCTGATCTGGCAAGCATCTTTCAGACAGCTCAAATAGAGATGGATAGACTTAGACACAACATCCATATATATGAGCCAAATGGCATCTATAGAGATATTTGTGTTAGTATATTGAAGAGTTTGGAGGATATGACTGCTCGATTAAGATCCCACTCTTCTTTCACACCATAGGTTGTAGATACTATTTTTTGAGAGTTGAGAGTAGAGGTATCAGGTTATGTTTTCTTGGAGATGGTCCATAATCGTGTCCCCAAGGAAATTATCAAACAAGAGGTCTTCCCATTTTATGATGGGAAGGCCACAGTGAGGGCATATCAGGTTACACGGTGTGAAATTCCTCAAATCGCATGCATGATATACCTTCATTTTCTTGCAATACATGGTCGTTATCCTAATAACGACCAGATTCCATTATATTTTGCACAGTAGTTTTATGTTGAGTTTCATTTGGGACTCAGGGTCAACTATTCAGATCTTCTTGGATATTACGGTCAGGGGTGTGGTAGAGTTTCTGACCAATGTCAATATCATAGGGCTGATCGCATTGTACGTACTCGTAGAGAGCTAGTTGGTCACTGGACTCTGGCAGTGGCACCGGTGATGGCTGCTACTAGAGATAGAGTGGTCATTGCTTCCCAAAGGGGAGTAGTGGACATGATAGGGGAGATTGCATCTGCAACCACCTCCATCACTTAGGATATAGTGGGAAGATATATTTTGACTAGACCAAGTCGAGGCAGATCATCTACTGAAGCTTCATCTAGTACTGTTGCAGGAGTCAGTGATGAGGCATATAGAGCTTTTGGTCTTCCTCCACCTAGAGAGATACAAGCGCTTTCTAGCCATCATAGTCATTTGGATGTGGCGCTTTACTTTTTGGAGGATATCCTATAGTCCTACTCTTATATTGTAGACATATAGACTATCCCATCACATTTAGCTAGAGATGTCATCAGACTTGCATAGGGTCCTATCGTTCCACTGACATAGGACACACCATCTAGTCAGGAACAACACTCTACAGAGAGCTCTACACCATCTATTAGAATAGTCCCAAAGGATAACTGAGAGGGGGGGTGAATCAGTTATCCATAACTTTAATTCTTTTCTCCTTTAACTTCATAATACAACAAAGTTAATACTTAATCAGATAACACAGTACACAACACACAATTTGATTACGGGAAAACCAAATGGTAAAAACCCTGGTGGGAATTAGGACCCACAATGAACTATACTTGTTTATAGTAATCCCTGTTAGAAGATATTTCAACCCTTTTAGGAGTTGTACTTTACAATGCAATAAGTATAGTGACCTGGTTAAGGTTCAGACCCTATTAAGAGTCATTTACAAATAACCCTGTTAGGGGTGGTGGATTCACTATCCAAAAGCTAACTGCTTAATGGTGAAGGCTACAACCTTCTGTATAAAAAATATGCACTATATCTAATGATGAACTATAGAGTAGACCTACTATCTTGATCAGTTCCAGTGTATTAAAATCTTTTACTTCTTCACATAGACTCTTGATTAATGAACCACATTTGATATTCTTCTCTATACATCTTCTGTCTCTTTTTGTATCATTCACACTTAGCGTATCACAATTAACTTGCTATAAGTATCTTCCTCAAAGTATGAGATCATGGGACCTGTAAGACAACTCTTCATAACATCCTTTTTGGCTCTACTAAGAACGCAAGCATAATTACAACCACGCAAGTATAAACTAAATAGACGCGACGCTTCACTAAGCTGGCTTCACCAAATCAACTCAAACAACATGATCTTGATGTAATATGATAGGTGCATTTAACCAAAGATAGTTAACTCATAACTAACCATGAATATATTCACACATATCCTGAAGATAGGTGCAACTCAAGAAACACGACAAATGCATCGGCTCTGTACAGATACACTTCCAGAACTGTAACTGCCACTAACAGAATTACACAACTTGACTGAAACATCATATATGGATCTGCGTGTATGAACATAACATAATAAACATGTCAACAACATGTATCTAACCACACAAGTCTTCATGTCAGCATTCTAATAAGTACATATAGATTTAATACTGTGTATTATATGTTGTCATCAATGACTAACATACAATCAATCAACTGAACAGAATCAAATCTCCAACAATCTCCCTCTTTGACATTGATGGAAACATATGATATCAAAAACATCTTATGTTCATGGTGTCCTCTTTCTTTTACAATCTTCTCAATGTCCTCATCAAAGATTTATCTATACTGATGCAGTTCCTTTGACTGTGTTTTTGTTCCATGTATATACTCCCCTAGAGTATATGCTCCCCCTTAGTACATACTGCCCCTTTGACATCAATGGAAAAGGGCACCATAGATCTTTAGGCACAGGTACTACTTCAGAAGTAGAGTAGTCAACCATTCATCAGTCACTTAATGATTGATGTTCTTGCTACTTCTTCGAAACAGACTCAAGAGAGGGAATTACTCCCAACTTTTCCCTAAGATACTCAAAAGTATCCTTTGATAAGGGCTTTGTAAAAATATATGCCAACTATTCTTTGGTGTTTACATAGTCCAATTTTACTTCTTCGTCTGCAACCTTTTCTCTTAAAAAATGGTACTTGATCTCTATGTGTTTTGTCTTTGCGTGCATCACAGGTTTCTTAGACATGTTGATAGTGCTAGTATTATCATAGTGAATAACAATAGGATAATCAACCTGAATGCCAAATTATTTAACCATCTGCTTGATCCAAACCATGGTTGAACAATTCAGTGTTGCTGCAACATATTTAGCTTCTGTTGTTGACTGGGAAATACAGTTCTGCTTCTTTCTAATCCAAGAAACCAACCTATCTCCAAGGAATAGTGCTCCTCATGAAGTGCTTTTCCTATCATCAATACATCCTCCCCAATCTGCATCTGTATACACATGAATTTTTACATTCTCTGATTTAGGATACCATAAACCATAGTCTATAGTTCCCTTAGATATCTGAATATCCTCTTGATTGCCATTAGGTGATTCTGCTTGGGTTTAGCTACAAATATTACAACAATGCCAACTTCATTAGATATGTCAGGTCTAGATTGAGTTAGATAAATGAGTTTACCAATCATAGATTTATACAATGTCTTATCAACTACTGTGGAATCATCATCTTTTGAAAGCTTGCTTCCTATTATCATGGGAGTGCATACTGGCTTACAGTCTTCCATCTGGAAGGTCTTCAGTATTTCTTTCACATATTTTGACTGATTAATGAATATACCTTTATCTATTTTCTTTACATTCAATCCCAAAAAGTATTTTATAGGACCAATCATGCTCATTTCAAAATTATTCTACATTTCTTTTGCAAATGTCGTACTGAGCTTGTCATTACCTCTGAAGATAATGTCATCAAAAAATATGGAAACTAATAATAATCCATCAGGTGTCTCTCTTGTGAATAGGTTATAATCTACTACTCCTTTCTTGAATCCAATCTTGGTAAGATAACCATCAAGTCTCTCATACCAAGCTCTTGGGGCCTATTTAAGACCATAGTGTGCTTTCTTCAATCTGCATACCATGTCTGGTTCATCTGAAAGATTAAATCCTTTAGGCTGTTCTATGTAGACTTCTTCATTCAAGTAACCATTCAGAAAATCTAATTTTACATCCATTTGATAAACTTTAAAGTCTTTGAATGTTGCATATGCCAAAAACAATTTAATGGCTTCCAATCTCCTCATTGGGGCAAATGTATCAGTGTAGTCTATTCATTCTCTCTGTGCATATCCTTTACATACCAATCTTTCTTTGTTTCTAACTATTGTACCATCTTCATTCATCTTATTTCTGAATACCCACTTTGTTCCAATCACATTTTTGTCACTAGGTCTAGGACCAATTCCCATGTATCATTTCTAATTATCTGATCTAATTCTTCTTTCATTGCATTCTTCCAATCAGAATCATTACAAGCATCTTCAACACTTAAAGGTTCAATATGTGAAAGTAAACATACCTCTTCATCCATTGCCAGACATTTTTCTTTTGATCTGGTCAAAACACCGCTACTCTGATCTCCAATGATATCATCTTTAGAGTGGTATCTAGATGTGAATTTTGGAACCTTAGCTGTGACTTCTTCTTCTATAATCTATGATTCTTCTCTGCTTGATTTAGGGTCATTGCATGAGACATCAATGCAATCAAACATTTCTTTAATAATAGTATCTTTGCTGCTAGGCCTGGGTTCATCTTCAATAATAGGTGCATATTCATAGTATCTTTCTTGAGCCATAAACTTTTCATCAATTTTTACATGAGTACTTTCAATTACCTTTTTCAATCTCAAATTAAAACATCTATATGATTTGCTTTTTGTAGAGTAACCAAGGAAAATACCTTCATCACTTCTGGCATCAAACTTACCAACACCATCATCTCTCTTGATGTAGCACTTGCTGCCAAATATTCTAAAATACTTTACTGTGGGTACATTACCAAACCAAAGTTCATAGGGTGTCTTATCTGCACTTGGTCTCAATTGTGTTCTGTTGATAGTATACACTACTGTATTCACTGCATCCCTCCAGTAGGTGTGCGTAACTTTCCCTTCAATCATCATAGTGCACGTTGTATCAAGTATAATATTTTTCCTCATTTCTACAATCCCATTCTGCTGAGGGGTTCTAGGGGCACTCAATTGTCTTTTAATTCCATTTTCCTCACAGTAATCATAGAACTGGTCACAAGTGAACTCTCCTCCTCTATCTGATCTTAAGCATTTCAGTTTTAGTCCGGATTCATTCTCAACCTTAGCTTTGAATATTTTAAACTTCTCAAAGGCTTTAGATTACTCCTTTAAGAATGCAACCCACATCATCCTAGAATAATCATCAACAAACAAAATGAAATACATTTCTCTGTAATAAGATCTTGTTTGAGTAGGACCACATAAGTCTGTGTGTACTAAGTCCAATTTGTTTTCAGCTGAGTTCTTCTTGCTTCTGAAAGAACTCCTTACATGCTTACCCATAGCACATTCCCTGCATATTATGTCGACTGGTCTTGCAATACTAGGAAGATCTCTGACTTCCTTGACATTACTTATCTTTAATATGTTATCAAAATTGATATGACATAGTCTCTTGTGCCATAACCAACTGTCATCTACTTTTGCAACAAAATAACTTACATCAGAATTGAGCTGAAAAACATTACCTTTTGTTTTTGAGCCTGATGCAATCATGTCTCCATCCTTGTTTTTAATGATGCACTTGTTGTCTTTGAACTCCAAATGATAACCTTTGTCAAGTAGTTATCCAACACTTAGCAAGTTATGATGTAATCCATCAACATATAGAAAATCATCTATTTTGTTCTTTCCATCCAAAGTGGTAGAACCTCTACCTATGATAGGTTTAGGAGTGTTGTCTCCAAATCTAACCGTACCACCTTTGTATTTATCTAAATGAACAAATCTATCTAAATGAACAAATCTATCTTTTTCACCTGTCATATGATGGGAGCATCCACTGTCAATGATCCAATCAGTTTTGATGTCTGCTTTGGAAATTAAGGCTAACTCTTGTTCTTCCTTTTCATCTACAATGTCCATTTCCTTGAGCAAACTTTCCATGTCTCTAAGGGAAACGAATCCAATTTCATCTTCTCCTGAATGTTCATCAGTTACACCTTCTTTAGCATGATAGCATTCCTTCTTATATTTGGGTTTGTAATCAGATCTGAACTTCTTGACTCTTGTGGGACACTTAGATGCAAAGTGACCAATCTTGTTACATGAAAAGCATTTGAATGGAAGTTTTCCTTCATATTTTCCTTTTCCTTTCTTTTCTCTTTTTTCAATCATAGCAATGATTTCCTCTAGTTCTTCATCAACTTCTTCTTTCTCATTATGACTGGAGATGTGTAAGGATTTCTTACCATGGACTGAGGCTTTGAAAGTTGTTTCACTTTTGGGTTCAGTCTTCAATCTTTATATCTCAAATGCAGAGATTTTGCTGATTAAAGTCTCTCTCTTGAAGTCTTGTGAGAATTGCATGGTTTCCTCTAGAATACTTATCTTGTTTTCATAGTCTAATGTTAAAGTAGTTAGAAACTTGTTTCCAGAGACTGCTTCATTTATCCTTTGATTGTAAGCTCTAATGTTCTCTTCAGGTAACATCTCAAGACTGTTGTATTTATTTTTCCATGTCTTCCTATGTGCATTCTTTTCTTGAATATCTCCTTCAAACATATCTTCTAAATACTTCCATATGGTATATGCTCTATCAATTTTCTTGATCTCAGAAAATTCACTGTCGGATAAGGCACTGATTAGGGCTTCTTTAGCAATAGATTTATTGGTAAATATTTCCTTTTGTCTGTTAGTAGCATCATCCTTTGCAAGGTCTTTTAGAGATGGAATTACAACTTATTGTGTAGCAATTTCAAAGATCTCAAAGCCAACACACTATAGATGTGTTATCATTTTGTTTTTCCAATCTAGATAATTTTCTCCATCGAACTTAGGAATTTCTTTTCTGAAGTAAGACATCTGATCTACCTTAATTTGTTAGGCTTCTTCTCCAAGGCACTTGGCTCTGATACCAATTTTTAGAATAGTCCCAAAGGATAACTGAGAGGGGGGGTGAATTAGTTATCCATAACTTTAATTCTTTTCTCCTTTAACTTCAGAATAAAACAAATTAAATACTTAATTAGATAACACAGTACACAACATGTACAATTTGATTACGGGGAAACCAAATGGTAAAAAACCTAGTGGGAATTAGCACCCACAATGAACTATACTTGTTTATAGTAATCTCTATTAGAAGATATTTCAACCCTGTTAGGAGTTGTACTTTACAATGCAATAAGTATAGTGACCTGGTTAAGGGCCGGACCCCGTTAGGAGTCTTTTACAAATAACCCTGTTAGGGGTGGTGGACTCACTATCCAAAAGCTCACTGCTTAATGGTGAAGACTACAACCTTTTGTACAACAGATATGCACTATATCTGATGATGAACTATAGAGTAGACCTGCTGTCTTGATCATTTCTAGTGTATTACAATCTTTCACTTCTTGTTTACATAGACTCTTGATGAATGAACCACATCTGATATTCTGCTATGTACATCTTCTGTCTATTTTTGTATCATTCACACTTAGTGTATCACAATTGACTTGCTATAAGTATCTTCCTCAAATTATGAGATCATGGGACCTATAAGACAACTCTTCATAACATCCTTGTCAGCTCTACTAAGCACACAAGCATAATTACAACCGCGCAAGTATAAACTGAATAGAGGCGACGCTTCACTAAGTCGGCTTCACCAAATCAACTCATACAACATGATCTTGATGTAATATGATAGGCACATTTAACCAAAGATAGTTAACTTATAACTAGCCATGAATATATTCACGCATATCCTGAAGATAGGCACAACTCAAGAAATACAACAAATGCATTGGCTCTATATAGATACACTTCCAGAATTGTAACTGCCACTAACAGAATTACACAACTTGACTAAAAAATCATATCTTGATCTACGTGTATGAACATAACATAATAAACATGTCAACAACATGTATCTAATCACGCAAGTCTTCATGTCAGCATTCTGATAAGTACATATAGATTTACTACTGTGTATTATATATGTTGTCATCAATGACAAACATACAATCAATCAACTGAATAAAATCAAATCTCCAACACCATCTAGTCAGGAACAACACTTTGTAGAGAGCTCCACACCATCTAGTCAGGCACAACACTCTACAATAATCAGAAGAAATCAAAGGAACATCATCAAAGTTTTCATCTTCACCTCTATAAAATGTATCAGTAACAACTAGTGGCACTAGATTCCATGCACCTACATATCCACAGTATTTTTTCATGCATTCCTCATAATTTTCAGCAATGTAGTGACAACAAAAGCATGAGTAGTCCCTAGTGTTCAACATCCAATTGCGACAATTTATACTCATAACTGAACGCAAAGAGCACATCCTTTCTATCTGTTTGCAACCATGCATATTTTTTGTATCCACACCTGAACAAATGCATATATAATATTATATTCTATAAATATAATTTGAATAAAGAATGTACATAAAAATTTTAAACACTTGAATAATTTAAAAATGTGTGCATACCTTTTATCTCCAAGAAATTTCTATGTACTGGTACTGCTTGAGTCATTTATGATGATGTGTCATTCTCATTTGGTGTGAAATGTGTCTTGCACCATTCAACAACATCATGTGCATTTTTTATATGAACCCCCTTATAATTCATTTGATGCTTTCATATAGCACATGTGATGCAAGCTCCAGCACCATCATGTTCACCTTTTCCATGTCCACTCTCAAAGAAACTACAGACATGTGGTATGTTTTCATTACGATGATATCTACATAGTGCATAAAATGGTCTGGATGATTTGAATTGTGCAGCACATCCATCTGACCAAACATAATGTTTATCAATTTTTATACCTCTTTCTTTCAAATTTGCAAAAAACATCTTGAAGCAGTGTTCTACATAATGAATCGCATGCTCTCTATCATCACTTATATAAAAATGATATTCCTTCTTGATGAGCCGTGCTTCAAATGTGCTCTGAATACCATCCAAATCTAATTGTGTGTTTCGATAACACACATGTACCATAATAGTAATTTCCTCTAAAAAATAGTATTCTGATTGAATTTCCTTTTGATGAACAAAGGAATAGTTTTCTGCAAAATCAACAACTAATACAATAGTTCCATGTGGGAAATTTTCTCTCGGTCTTTACAATTGTTGTGCTTGCCACTTTGCAAAAAAAGCATGATGAATGTAGGGTTGAATCAATTTTCTAAATTTGTCAATAAATACTCCAACATTTATCTCTTGTTCAACATATTCTAACCTTTTGGATTCTTTCCCAAATTTTGTTTCATTCTTTACATATTTGTAACTCTTGCAATTTACCATCTTTCTTATATCAATGTTTTCATTTTTCAAAGGAAAAAGAGTCAAATCAGCACATGTTTGACATATTCCTTTTATGCAATTTATTTGTCCAGCTGCATCATCTCTTTTGTCACATAAAATGGATGAGATGAACTCA